>CAEGAF010024870.1:0-16673 GCA_903067075.1 Micropoecilia bifurca
GTCCATACGTTTGGCTATAGATTCCACAATTTTGAGCTGAGCTTCACCAACCTTGCCATGAGTGATCCTGGTGGCATGCACAACGATCATATGTCATCATAGTCTGACGTCATCTAAGCCCCGCCCCCCCCAGGACAGGAAGTGCCTTTTTTTTCCTTGGAAAGCTACATCTCTGGCTCTCTCAACCCAATCACAATGATTCTGTGTTGGATGTCTGATAACAAGTTGGTCTCACTTGCTTTAAAGCGTCAACAGTTATCAGCAGAGGACGTGGCCTTGGGACCGCGGCGAAACGGAGCTCACGCCACCACCATACGTTTGGCTGTAGATTCCATAATTTTGAGCCGAGCTGCACCAAACTTGACATGAGTGTTCCTGGTGGGATGTCTAACGATCCTATCTCGTCATAGTGTGACGTCATCTAAGCCCCGCCCACTTTCTACAGGAAGTATATTTTTTAGAGTATTTCCTATTTTTATCATGTTTTTCATATGGAATTAATAATATGCCAACTGATGATGGACTCGGTCAATGCTGAATTACCAGTGGGGGCGTGGCCAAATGCCATTCCCTCGCCATATGCACACGATTGTCTCTAAATCACACACGCACCTTCCGATTGGCACCAATCCGGATACGTATGACCTTTGTTCCCCGCTTAAGAGCCCAACAGGATTGAAATGTAATTTGGCTACACTGCGCCCCCTAAGTCATTACATCAGCTATATCTCCTCTCTACATTGACCGATATGAATGAAATTTGGGGTGTCTGACCAGGGAATGATGCCGAACTCACTGCTGCGTATGACATGGCAGACGCGCACTTTAACTCTGCAAGACCGTAGGCGTTGGCAGGCAGGGGGCGGTGCTGGATACCCCGCGGTGGCTATAGGCCGAAGCAGCGCTAGCTGCGAGGGCCGCTCGAGGCTCCGCGGAGCTTTAATTATTATTATTATTATTATTATTATTATTATTATTATTATTATTATTATTATTATTATTATTATTATTATTATTATCAAACCATTTAAGAATATAGCAAAACACAAAAATTTATTTTCAAGATCCCAATTAATCAAATCTGATTGATCTTGACTTTTTCGAAAATCTGTCTATTAGTCAAGTAGAAGCAGTGGCGAGATATCTCAACGGACTTGCATCTTCTGAATGGAAATGCACATTATTATTTTTAGATTTATAGTTATTAAAAGGATTAATTATTTGTTTATTTAAATCTTGTAGCTTCCTAGTCCATTTTTTAAATGATTCACTTCTTTTTGTCGGATTATCTCACAAGGTAAATTAAATCTAAAAAAAATATATATATAGGCCTATATATAAAAAAATTAAAAATAAAAAAGTTGTCCATTAGCATTTAGATTTGCTACATGCTGCCACGGTATTCAAAAATATTTCTTTTTATGTCACAATGGACTTTAAATTTTTTTTAACAATTTCTGTGAAATATCCTTGAATTCGACTGCAGTTTTATTCATATACAAAATAAAAACTGAAATTAAATTATGTCTCCATACCTTTTATGTAAGTAAATACAAATATATTAATGATATGAAATAATATATCTAACAAATTTCCTTAACTGCGGATGTTTTACATCCGTTTTCATCCTGGACACACAATGGCAGCATTCGGACACTAGGTGGCAGTGAAGACTTAGAAGAAATCACTGCACTCTTTCACCAGTTTGGATTCGATGTTGCGGAACGTAAGTTATTATTGTGTGTCCAGATTTAGCTTAGAGAACCTAAGGGTTGGACTCACCCACTAACTGCTTTGCCTGGAGAAACTTCAACGAAGACTCAGCGGACCTGTAGACAGCAACTGTGACTGTCCTATAAGCGTTTGCACATTTCTGATGTCTTAATGTCTTATGGTATTCTGATTTGTTCTGACAAAGAAAATTTCTGTCAGTGTTTTTTTTTAATTAACTAATGCACTTCAAAGGAGACACATGCACATCGTGTTCGTAGTCTTCATTGTCCTGCTCGGGTCAGACTCTGGCTCCGACATGTAAGGTATGATGGACAAGTCTTCCATTGTTGACATCTGCTGTAGATAATTGTATCGCTGCTATCAAACTACAAAGAAGACAAGGAGTAAAAGAGGGGGACATGTCTCAATCACAATTAAAAAATAATAATAATAACGATTTGCTCTAAAACGCCTCAGAACAGGTAAACAAGCAGTCTGTGGATCTACAGTAACCAGGGATTCAGACCAAAACATGGTTTAAATATGAAAAGGAAGTATTTAAAAGCATGAAATGTCCGCTTTAAAGTATCGTTTGAGAATAAATTTCCATTTCGTGGACCAGTTTTTCACAAACGCTGCATAAAAGTGACCAGAGGCCTCATGGCATGGTTGTAAAAAACAAAAATATTTCTCTTCAACCGCTACATGCTGACATCCAGAAAATTTCTCGACACCAGCCGCCTTTCTTTTTCCGGAAATCCAGAACTGTATTTTTACTTGATTGCCCCCAAGACTGATCGTAAGAGAGAGGAGTGTGTTCAGTTTTCAAGGAAGGTGTAACAAGTACGTTTTCTGTAGAATCTCAATACATTTTGTAATATGCAAAAAGAGAGGGGGGGATTATGTGGGGGGGGGGGGGAGGGGGGGTTGGGTAATCTTTCTCTCATTCAGTCACTCTTCAGTCTGAAAAGAAGTCACTAAATCTCCCATCCTGTACCTTATGAGTGCCTGCTCTTACACTTGACCATAACTCACCCCGCCCTCTCCTCCACCCCAGTGATGGCATGATGTACCCTTGATCCGGCATGGGGTGGTGGGGGGGATCTTGTGATTGGTGGTGTGTGTGGTGGGGTGAATTAGTGCGGCCGTGCTGACGAGCTCCCCACCCTCTGCCAAGGCGGTGGCAGCACGACTTCAGCCATTACATCAGCTTTCCGGCTCCCTCCTCTGTGATTGAGATTGTAAAGGCTGTGCTGAGCTCAGCATGTTTTATTTTATTTTATAATTTTTTTCCCCTCTTCATCCCGAGGCCCTCATTTAACTCTGCCAACTCCCTAGCTGCTGCCAACTCCAGCCTCTCCCACCGCCACCACCTCCACCCGCCTCCCTCTCTACTGTTTAATTTTTCAAATGGAGAGCAGCCTGAGTCACTGTGCGACGGGTCCAAGCAACACACAGCAGACCTGGAGATGATGCCCTGAAGGAAAATGCATTTAACCGCTGAATACAGTGTGTTTGCTTCCATCCCTACAAACATTGTTTTTAAGTTTGTTTTTGCGACAGCGTAATATTCGTTTCCATACCAGTTTTGGATGTTATTGCGTCAACTTTTTTTTTTCTATTTGCTTCTGTTTTAGAAATGAGGCTCTGTTGAGCAATTATAACCAGCGAATATCTTCCTTGTACTAGTTAGCTGTCTTGGCATCTTCTTTAGTATAAACCCTGATTTTTCCCATTTTAAAACATTTCTATTTTCTAGAACAATTCATTGTCACGCTTGAGTTGGGCAATCAATTACACAAAAGTTTATAATTATTCACCTGGGAAATTGAGGTAGGGTTGTGTGCTTCACCGGTGAAACAAATACTAAGAACAGAGCATGTAAACCAGTTCCGCTTAGAAAATCTTTTTGACGTAAAATTAAAGCGGACCAAAAAGCTAATTTACTTTGAAGTAGTGTAAATGACGACAATTTTCTCAACCTGTAACATTTAATCATTGCCATGTTTACATTAGCCAGTTTTCTACAAACAAACTAATTAATATCTAAACAGGAAATTGAGCTTGGAGGTGGTGCGCCATAAATTATTCTCCTGGATGAAACAAGTACTGAGAACAGAGCATGAAAACTATTTCTGCTTAGAGAAACTTTTTTATGTAAAAGTAAAGTGGAGTAAAAAGCAAAACTACTTTGACATAGTTTAAATGAAGAGAATTTTCTTACTCTGTCCCTATATGTCATTACCATGTTCGCATAAGGCATTTGTTTACAAAAAACAAAACAATTAATACTAATAACAAAGTAATAACAATTAATACCATCCATTTTCTAACACCCTTGTCCCCAGTTGGGTTGGGAGGGTTGCTGGTGCCTATCTCCAGCAAACGTTTTGGGCAAGAGGCAGGGTCACCCTGGACAGGTCGCCAGTCCATCGCAGACTAATTAATATTTACACAGGAAATTGACCTGGGAGGTGGTACGCCACCAATGATTGTCCTGTGTGAAACAGGTACTGAGAACAGATCCAGCAAAGTGTTTTCTGGCAGAATAACTGTCTGGTATATAAGTTAAATAAAGAGAACAGAAAATAATTTCTTAGTAGTTAAAGTGAACACTTTCTTATTGCTTTCCACACTGCAACAAGTATAATATTTTTGACATTTTAACAGGACTTTACTTTAAACATTTGGAACTATCTCTTTAAGCTGGACTGGAGTTATTAATTTACAGAACAAAATTAGCTTGGAAACGTACACCTTGCTTTCTTATTTCTTAACCTCTTCATCTCAGGCCTGTTTTTGAGAAATATTGCTGAAAATAATGAATATGAATTGAATGTATCTCAAGAACTACAGTTTATTTTAATTGTTTTGGTATCAAAACAAAGGCAAGACCTTAGAGAATATGTTACAGCTCTAAAAAAACCACCCTGCCTGTTACTGAGGAAAGTGAATTAATATGATAAACAGCAGAAATTAAAATAGGTCCAGGTTTGAGCCCTGGAGACGACGAGGGTTAATGGGTGGGAAAAGTGCCAGGTTCACATTAAGCTGAGAGCCAACCATAGAAAAGAAGGTCAAGGCTCACCAATTCTCGATCTCAGGCCATACCACTATGTTTATAGCTCCTTATACTGGATGTTGTCATTGACTCCAACATTTCCTGTGGCTAAGAGCCTGGGCTTGTAGGTGTGAGCAAAAAGGTTAGCAGGGAGACTCAGTTCCCTGCTGTCAGCTTCCTGTTTTTGCACTTGTGCAGCACTTAGATGATAAATCACTGATGAGGTTTTTAGGTATTAAAAAAGCACATTCTGTCCTTAATAATATCAGCAATACTGTTGTTCTGTCTTTGCATCTCCACAGAAAGGACTACTGGGCTATGTAGTTAACATAAATGCAGTTTTAAAGCTGGTGGGACAGAAGTCTAGTAGTTAGGTTAGAGAAGACCGGAGGACGCGGTTCGTCATGTTTCACAAGCTGTCATTTTGAATTCTTCATCAGCCTGTTGATAACTTTGTTTCACTGAGAGACATAAGGAAGAATGGTAAAATTGTTCTGTTTCATAATGTTTATGCCATTGTGTTAATGGAATTTGTGTTAATAGAAATTTAATAACTTGAGATAACTTTAGCCTGAAATTTGCTAGTTAGCTAGTGAAAGCTAGTCCTAGCTATCTGTAATGTTCAAACTTTGACAAAAAAATCTGACCAAACAGTCAGTACAGTCACGTTAATTTAGTAGCGTTTCATACTGAGCAAGAACTTTTTTATCCACAATTAAATGTGCTCAGACCAGACATTTGATGCCGTACATTGGCTAAGTCGTTAACAGAGCCAGTTTCCATGTTTTCCTCTGTATTTATGTAGTAATTACTTCAAGCTGAAGTATATCGGCTTTCTCCAACTATTGAAAACACGGGTAGGTTAATTTGTCCTAAAATAACCTTAAGTGGATACACCACTACTTGCTGAGGTAGCCTCTAGCAATAGCTAGCCTTAACATTAGACAGATATTAGATGATATCTTAAATGCCCATCCATTGGTTAATATTTAACCAAAATCTGGGTTGGCAAAATAACCCAGATGCTATTAAGTGTAGAAAAAGACCATCTCCTTGGCCAAACCAAACCAGACTTGTTTTAAAACACATGATTTTACGTAAATACATGCAAGTTAAAGTGCCATTACAGTTTCCCTGGAAAAGTACACCCTCCACTTTGGGAGGAAAAGCGTTTCCTGGGAGAAGTTGATTTCAGTCATTATGCCATTAGGATTTTTCAATCTATCATTTTTATTGTTTTACTGCCAGGAAGTGCGGCCACGCCACTGCCAGAGAACCAGAATCCATCATTTTAATGTTCTGATTACTTCTGAACGCAGCTCACAGAACAGAAGTTTGAAAACTTCTTTCCAATTGGCATTTCATATGCGGTGGTCGAAAGGTTTCCATTTTGGGCTATTGTAAAGTAAGTAAAACAGTGACAAAGAGAACCTAAAGACTGCATATAAACTCAGCTAATATAAAACTAGGTTGCATTTTTTTTTTTTTACAAATTATTTGGTCTTTTTTTAAATTTGCATATGATTTAAAGGAACTCAGTGTTTTTGTTGTTTTGCAGTTTTCTGAAGGTTGTTGCAGATTAAGGAGCGTAGAAGTTGTATGTTGCTTCTCCATGTTTGGTTCTGATTCTGATTGGTACAGAGCAGAACCAGAACACCTGAGAGGTCTGGAAGGTTGGTACAACAACAGCATGTCTTTAATGGATTTTAGTGTTAGTTCAGTGATGTATAAACAAACACTAAAGGGACAGTTAAACCACCTAGTCATGTCTTCCATTCAGTTAAGTGTTTGGGTTGTTGTTGCTTGACGATTCAAGCATCTCTAGATATTCACTAGGACTTTGCAGTTATTCTTCTTGGGTCATTCCTTTCTTGCCTCAGCTCTATGTTTCGGGTGAAGACCAAAGACACATCCTTGAAATATATTTCCACATGCTTGACAGTAGCATAAATAATAAAAAGCCAGGAGCTTCATGAGAAACAGAAAAAGCTGAAGACAAATCATGCAATGGGTGTTTTTCAGTGACTCGGAGACTGCCTGAAAACCTGCACTCACTTATTTGACCCCTGCTCTGAAAGGATGACCCAGACATTTCCCATTTGACATTTAAAGGCTCTCGTAACTCAAGCCGACAACTGGCTATCGGAATGTCACCACGGTGAGTGAACGCGGCCTTTGATGCCATCAGACGTTAGTCATCGTCTGATCAGAAGCTCATGGAAAGGCACTATGGAGTATGGGAGAAACTGGTAACTTGTTTTCTTTATGAGTCATAATTTTTCATATTTCCTGATAAATGAAGACGTTTATGTCAACTACAGATCTCAAGATCTCAGCAACTCACTGCTTCTAGTGGCTAAGAACTGATGCTGCAATAACTGGTTAAGAGCGGCATTTCTTTGAGCAAAAAATAATGGGTAAAAAGGAGTAACACATTTGTACAGTGTGGAAAATGAGTTTTTCATACATTTTTCAAGTTTTCCCAACTAACTAAATCGAAGAGGTCTGTAATTTTGAAACTTGGTACTCTTCAAATGTTAGAACCAGAATCTGAATAATAATCCAGAAATTATATTGTACAATTTAAAAATACTTTTATTTGATGAAATACACATTTGAACATGTAGCAGCCAGCCTGAATTCTAGCTCGCTCAGATCTATTAGTCAATCTATAATAAACCCTCCTGATTACCTGTAGTGATGTCACCGTTTTGGTAATTCTATAAAACAAATTAAAAAAAGACATCTGTCCACAGCATCCACCACCCAGCAAACAAGTCAACCCAATCCCAGTACAAGGCCAAGAAACCCAAAGCAGCCTGGCAACGTACGCTCGCCTGCATCCACACCCACCCAGAGAAGCAGCGCCCCACCACCGCCACAGGGGGGCAGAGTATCACTGCTTCAACATATTTTTACTCAAGTAAAAGTAAAACGCAGCCGTCCAAGAAATTACTCAAGTAAGAGTAAAAAAGTATTTGGTAAGAAGTCGACTCAAGCACTGAGTAACTGATCAAATTGTCAAGAATTTAATATTTAAGAATTGTGTAATCAAGCGAACCAAAATATGAAGTTACGTTCAAATTTTGGTGTTTTAAGGACAAAAATAACAAATAATTTAAATAATTAACAAAAAAAGAACAAAGTCAAGCAAAATATTTTTTTTCTAAATCAGTTTTTGTTAATATAAAACTAACAAAAACAGCAGGTGTGTGTCTGTGTCTGGTCAATTTTTAGTTAAAACATGTTTGTACTGTGGGCTGTGGTGGCACATGGGTTAAGCACAACCCACATATGGAGGCCTTAGTCTTCGACGCAGGCCTCCATATGGCCTGCGTCGCAGCTTCGACGCAGCTGTTGCAGGTTCGATTCCCGGCCTTGGCGATGTTTGCTGCATGTCTTCCCCCTTCTCTCATTACCCACTTTTCTGTCAATTAACTATCAAATAAAGGCCACTAGAGCCAAAAAAACACGTTTGTTCTTCATTCAGTGAAGTTAGAGAATCCAGTAAGATAATGAAATTACTCAAGTAAAAGTAAAAAGTACATCATAGTGAAAATACTTCTAGTATTTTTTTTGTTTTAAAACAGTTACAAGTTTTCAAAAACGTTACTCAGAAAAATGTAATTGCGTACCACACACCGCATTTGCTTTCAGAACTTCTTTTTACCCATCTATTTGTACGTAGAGTTAGAAGAAGTCAGCCAGAGAAATGTTGGAGTTGAGGATATGATTCAGAATTCTGATTGAGTTTTATTTATAAAACTTTTTTTTTTAAATCCCCTAATTACTTCTACTTCATGCGCTGCATGTGCTGCTTTGTGTTGTCTGTAGCATAAAATCTGGATTTTGCTAAACTATTTCTAGTTGTAACAAAGAGAAATGTTTGTGTGGCACAACACTTTGACAGTGAAAAATTTTCCAAATGCAAAACATTTAGGCTCGAACAAGCCACTCAAAGAAAAGCCTTGCATTTTATTCTCAGATGATGCAACCCATCTGCCATTGGTTCCAGTTAAGCAAGCATGAGAGCAAATTAGAACGAGTCAATATTAGCAGGAAGGAGGAAGTCCAGCACACAGTCAAGTACTCTGTCATGAGCAAAAGGTTAGCCCAGGTTGATATTTATGCCTTTTGATTTTGGATTTTGAGAAATCAGTTCAAATAACCGCTAGACATGCTTATGTCTTATGGGATGGTTTTCTGCACAAAATGTATGAAGGTCATTTTCAGCTCCCCACTGCGGATTTCCACCAAGCTTTCATTCAGACACGCGCCGAGCTGTGAAGCAAAGAGCCAAAACTTTGTAGGCGTGTGATCAAGTGCTTTTCTGGAGACACCTGGCTGCTCTGGCTAGTCTATTCATTAAACTGCCTTAATGGCCTCTTGTGCTTCAAGATCTATCATGTTGTGATAATGGCTTTTAGGAAGGAAGGGTGCTTTTAAATGCTTTCTACTGATTGAGAAAGTGGGCCCATTTCTGGGCACCAGAAACGCAACAGTTTAAAACACCTTGTTAATTTTATTGTCATGTTAGCTGAGTCATTAACTCTCAGACTCAGCTGCTAGCAAGGGAGCTGTAACATAGGAAAATAAAGGTTAATGGGTCAGGAGTTTAATAGTCTGTTGTCTGCTAACTGCTTTGAACGTCACAGGAGAAAAATAAATCTGGAGACAGACTTTGTGGAATTTTCCTGGCTCTGCTCGCTGACATTTTACTCAACTTAATCAGTCAATTATTCACATTGGATTTATTCCCTAGAAATGGACTACGGAAGTAAATAAAATTGTGAAAATGTCGACCGTTACTTAAAACAGTTTAACAACTTACGATAACGCAATATTTTAAATGTGCATAGTTCCGTTGACAAAAAGCTCCTTCTCAGTTTCACTGGAAATCGAGTAATCTGGAGTCGACCTGAGAGCCAAGAATTTTCAACTCCCTGCTTTGCTGCAGAGGCAGAAATAAATAGCGCGCTCTTGGGTCTGGGCCAGGCTGTATAACCGCATAACGTTTAACTTTCTATAAATACCACCGGATGTGGTCCAAGTTGATCAAGTGTGATTGAATCTGAAATGACTCCAAAGAAGAGTGCCAAGTTTCCTTAAGATACTTTGGAAGAGCTGCTCGTCTCTGCCCAGCTTCTGACGGAGCCTGAGTCACTCTGCATAGGCCGCATGACAGTAGCCATGCAATAATAATGGCTCCATTATTAAGAAACCCAATTTAAAGGACAGTGCCGATATGGTTAGTTACTTAAACCAGAATTTTCAATTTGTTACTATTCTGGAATATATGTCATAAAAATACATATTCCAGATATATCTAAACAAGGCCTTAGGCACACAGCTTTACAAGCATGAATATCTCCGTCACATTTAAAAAATAATAATAATATCGTACATGAAATCAGAAAAATTTTGATCCACATGAAGCAGCACAAATATGCCACTGAGCGTTGCTTTTAATATGCCAAACCCATAGGGGGCAGTGTAGCACAAAGCTAAAACCTATCAGATTCTCTCAAAACAACCACAACTTCCTGTTAAGAATTAAATATGGCGCCAGGAAGTTCAATGGTGTGGACAAAAGTGTAGGTTAACAGCATTTTAGAATATGAAGTTATTAAGCTTGTGTCAAATCAAGTGTGACATCATTTGTCACAAAGTGCACTGTGACAAATGGTCCTGCATAGAGTGTAATGTGTAGGACCCTAAATCTCAGTTATTCCAAGTCTACATGTAAACACGACTATAAAGTTTTCTCAGATCTACACTTTGGTTGGAGTTTTCATTATTAAACCTTTTTAGGAATATGAAACAGGGATTTTGTGTGGATGAAAGTCCAAAACACATGGAAATAATTTTTTCCCATAGTGAAAATGTTAAATGACTTCCCCAAGGGTTAGGGTTAGGGTTATGGAGGTTGGAGAATAAAAGTTATCTTAAAAACACATCATGAACAAAACAGAAAAGCATTACCTATTAAGATCCCTAAGCATTACTAAGATAAGTAAGCTTTTATACATATGACACTGATGAATGGCTTTTATTCTGATAATCATAATTTTCATTAAATATAACAAATCTTTACTATCTTAATCTCACTGTTTTTTAAAATGTATCATGGAACTATTGTGCAACATAAGCAGATTAATTCAGTTTAGAGAATGTTTATCAATGTATGACTGCATTTAATAACCTAAGTATTAGTTTATTATGACAGTTATTAGACTAATACTAAGAAGTAGTTTTGGTTGACTAATTAAATATTTTTCTATGTATTTTTGCAATTCTTGTGGCGTATAGAAAGCAATATCATGAATATTTATCAAAGTTCTAATCATTCGGCCTCAGCTTTGGTCTTGGTCTAGGAATGTCTGGTCCAGTCTTGTTCTTGGAAGAAACCGTCTTGACTTCGTCCCTGATGTTAAATAAGATGTACTAAAACAATCGCCACTCGCAATACTGACGGATTTAAAGATTTAATATGAACAGATTTAAACAACCAGATACATTGCTGTTGCTCGTGAGTTTTGGATTGCATCGTCTACCTCAGTTTTATTCTGTCCTTTCAACAATCTTGTGATCTGGTATCTAGTCCAAGATGTTGTCTCCTGGCCGCAGTAATCTTACAATTTCCCACTCTTGGAAGATTCGTATTGGGTTCCTAATCCCAGTGCAGAGAGTTTGGCAACCTGAGGTAAGGGGAAAGAACGGATACAATTTTCAATTCTATTGATAATTGCCTAGGAGGTAAAACAGAATAGCACTGCTGTCAACAGGTTGTGCTGTGCTTTGTCTTCAGTTTTCTCAAAAGCTAAAAAGTATTCAGTATTGGGCTGTTTGTGGCTCCAACTCCAGCCTTTTATTAGAAAACCGTGAAAGGAAATAATGTATTAAATGATTGCCAAGATTGTGTTTTCTATTGTCCCTTTGGCAAGCACTCTGCACAGCTTAAATCCAATTCTGCCATATTTCTGCTAGTCAGGTCACTTTATTCATTATTGTATAATGAATACAAAGCGCCACGACAGGCACTTTTTGTAAGCATGAACTCTCCGTGGTGTTTCTTTAGAAGTCCACAACATTTTTAAGTGTCTATCGATTGCTAAAAGGTCTGTTTTTCTCATTTGCTCCTTTTGTCCTGAATAAACATGGAGCAAATACAAGCAAGGGTTCACATCAAGAGTCCGTCATGGCCACGGGGGCCAGCATTCCTCCCACACCAAAGGCTGCTGATTGATGTTGTGAAGATTCAACGGTTTAACATAATCCACCTAATGTCTGCTGATGAACAGCCTGGAAGCTCAGCCCTCACACCCTTGATGCTTTGCACGCTTCCGAAGTGGATGACCTGTCCCTGGACGTTCGCATGACTTCCCCTCAGCTACTTGCACTCCCACTTTAACAAACAGAACATGACCAAGACTGTCAGCACCTGCTTAAATATCTCCCACTTTAACCCGTTCTGACTAATTTGGATGAACACTCTGCTCCAGGTGTTTAAACACTCACCCTGTTCTCCCCTGAGTAAAAAAAAACCCACAAAGTGGCACTGGTTCCACCACTTGAACTTGCATTTAATCAGGTGGCGAGCGCCCCCCCACCCCCGTTTGTGGTGGCAAGCCACTGATTAGATTTGGAGATTGAGAGCCATTACAGGAGGCTGCAGTTGGATAATGACTTAAGTGCTGTTTCGTCTTCCTTTCCTCCACAGGAAGGAATTTATCTGGATGGGCCTGGCCTTAACTGACTGGGAAGAGCCCAATGGTGAGCAATGCTATATAGATAGTATCAATCTACATTGACCCTTTCACCACTCTCCATCTTGCTGTTGGGGTTCTTGAGCATCGGAAAAGCATGAAAACGATGGCTGGCTTTACAGATTGATTCATGGTATCTTTCGTTTGTGTTTTTCACTAATATTGTAGTACCAGACTTCAGACTTTATGGCAAATCTATCCGACAACTGCAGGTAAATTCAAAAACAAACTGCAAAAAAGGTTGTTTTCAATGATTTTGGAATAGATTTACAATAAGAAAGAAGTAAAAAAAGAAGTGAAATTTATTTCGAGTGCTTGTTGTGCAAAGAAGGCGAGCAAGATCATACAGGGTTATGTGGAAGGGGATTGACCACTTTAGGTTAAAATAAATCATACCCATGCCAAAAAATCATAGAACATATTGGATACAAAACAATCCGTCTTTGTAGACACAACAACAAGGTATTCTAGAACTAAATAACTCAAGCAACCCCTTAACAAAAGCAGAGCCAAACATTGTACTGACGTGACATGAACCCAAAGATGTTTCTACCCAACTGACGCTCTACATTAAGTGTGTTCCTGACATTATAGGAAAATTGACAAATACATTTTTTTCAGCAATTTACCTGAAAGTAGGGTATCTTTATTAGGGATTCTAAGTTACACCTATACAAGATATTTAAAGGGGCGGTATTATGTATTTTCCAGGCACATGGCGCCACTTAATAGCACAATCAAGTAACTAAGTCAACTATAGTAGTTATAAAAATCCCATATGTGTCTCTTTAAAAACTCATGCTGTTTCTGAAACTCTGGCTTCAGGAAGTCATTACAACATGGCTGAGAAGTAACTCCTATAATGAGCTCAGCAGATGTGACGTGGAAGCTTGGAAACTGCAACAACTCAGAGGAGGAGCTTCGTCCTCGAAGGCGGGTCTAGGTCCACCCAGGTGTTTTGCACAGTTTAGTTGTTATGGAGATTATAGGATTTCTCAAACATCCATGAAATAATCAAAGCAACACTCCAGGTATGTTTTGGTGACGGAATAACATAGCATGACATAAAGCTGAAAAAGTAAATTTTACATAATACGGCCCCTTTAAGACGAGGTTTTTGCAGATGCCGAGTCTCAACCTGATACTTTGTTAAAATCAATGCCATCTACAAAAGTCCTAAATTATTCACATCCTTGGCAGTTTTAGGCTTAAATGTTTTTCTGACCTGAAGTAATATTCATAATTTTAGAGTGGTCCAGCCAAAACCCAAAATTTGGCAGAGAATCTGTGGTGAGAACTGAGGATTAGGGTAATGGAAGAAAGGCCTTCCAACCTCAAAGACTTGGAGAGCACCGACAAAGTTAAATCATCAAAATGCTAGCTGGAACAAGAACAAGCTGGTCATGAGATGTGTTTGCTGTATTGCTAATAAAAATGCTTCCTTTGATTATTGACAGGGTGTAGGTATTTTTCAAAACTGATACACAGCCCACTTTGTGTTACGATCTCAGAAATGCCTATCTCATTTTCTGTGCAGTGTTAGTATTTAATGACTGTATGGTCAACATCAGTAGTATGATTGTTTCTCACTCACTAAATAATGATTATAGATTATGGAGTCTACAGTCTCTGCCACCGGGTTTTCATAACTAATACGATGCTTGACCCAACCGGAGTTTCTTTAGGTCAGCCTGCTCCAGAAATGAAGTGCATAGAAGCTGAATGCTGCTTCTCCATATTTGGTCTATATGTTGTTCAGTAATACCACACTGGACAGATATTCATAAAAAAAATAGAGTGAGAGTTTTTGGCTATTAATTCCTGAGAATCAGATGGGGCACCAACTTGGTAAGTTTTATCTAAATTACAAATTTTGATAAGTGTCGTTGGCAGATATTAACAGTTATTCATGACCAAACCAAGAAATATCTTGTGTATATTCCTTAAAGGGGCAGTATTATGTAAAATTGACATTTTTGGGCTTTCCATCATGTCACAATGTTATTCCCTTAGTAAAAACGTACCTGGAGTGTTGCTTTGATTATTTCATGTAAGTTTCAGAAATCCTTCAATATCCATGGCAACCATTCAGCTGTATAAAACACGATTGGACGCAGCTCCGCCTTTGAGGATGAAATTCCTCTTCAGAGCTGCAGTTTCCAAGCTTTTTCTCACAGAAAATCCCTCCCCCGTTCGGCTCCTTCTGACTATCCAGCAGCAATTAGCAAACACCTGGTGGAACAGTACATCTGCTGAGCTCATTATAGGAGCTACTTATCAGAGCAATGCTGATAAAAATTTTGTTAAAGGGTTAATAGAGGAGCCATGTTGTGATAACTTCCCGAAGGTGGACTTTCAGAAAGAGCAGGAGTTTCTAAAGAGACAGAGGCCCAAATTCAAGGTGTCAAATTTCAAAGCCAAATTTCTTTTAAGTAATGTTTGTTAAATATAGCATGTTTATAACAACTAAAGTTAACATAGATACGTAATTGTGTTATAAAATGGAACTATGTACTTGTAAAATACATAATACTAATACATAAACAGTGGTCAGGTCTCCATTAGGCTCTTACTTATATGGGAAATTGAAGTGACAAGTGGTGAGGCCTCACCTGCAGGCCATGGAACACTTAAAGCATTCCTAGTCAAAGTAAGTCTCTGACATATGTGTTTTCAAAATAATGCAACTAAACATCATTTATAGATTTTTTTTTTTACACTGTGTAATTACTCTAACAGGAAACACTTTACATGTTCCACTCTTGTTCCCTACAGGAAGATTGATGGTGTTGCACCTCCTCCTACCTCTAGTTCCCATGTACATCATTGGCCTCAGTGTAACTCAAGGCAAATGTAAGAGCAGTTCCGAGTTCATAAAGTGGAGAAGGAAAAAGACCATTATTGGACCATTGGGTCCGTTTGGTTAGCCGTTAGCTTCAGCCTACAGGTCCAGCTTTTACTTTGAATATTGAACCTGAGATTGTAAATAGCCCTGTGCTTTCTGCAGATCCCAGATGTGCTCATTACTCTCCCTTTAATCACCCGCTTTGCAAGTTTATTGAAAGCAAAACGGCAACTAGATTCGATAATCAATGCAATGCTAACTTCAAGCTAATGGTTACGTGTAGGCGGGAAGAGTACTAACAGTACCTGTCGGCTGAAAGCCATACCTTAAACAAACACATCTGACTGCAGTTATCTAATAATAGTGTAGCAGCCTAGCTGTTATTCACCTTCATGTTCCATTACAAGAACATGACATCATTCATTATTTGTCTGGTCAATTAAAAATGATGCGATAATGTTTACATGTGGTTTAAGTTGTTTTGCTATGACTACAGAAGAACATATTCAGGTCAGAGGTTTCCAGTCTGTGTGCTTGGCCCTGTTAAAGTGGTTACAAAAACACAGAGGGAGAATCACATTTGATAAATGTGTGCAAAGCAAGGTTTGCATGTCCGTCTAATTCTCAATCTGCACGCAAAGGGCGATCGGCTCCTAAAATTTGAAAGCAATTTGGTGTCTCTCTGCGTACATTTCAGTGATGCCTCATGCATTCATTAGAGGTAAAATATACCCACATTCATCTATGTTAAGATAAATTTCTGCCTTCGATTTTCAGTGACTAAAGCTGTTCCTTTCATGGAACAAAACAACTACTTAATGCTGAAAGCAGGTGGCGGATTTGATTATGCAGAAAAAGAAAAAAAAACAAAGCTCCACTTTTGTCTTTACAAAAAGCCAAGGAATTGTTTGGGTATGGAGTTTGAAAGATTCAAAATCCTTCTGTCAGCCATCAGAGAAGATGTTGGCGTCTTATTCAGGTGTTGGAGAAACAAGTGCCTTGAACTTTGGATCAATCAATCATTCAAATTTTATTTGTAAAGCACATTTCAGCAGCAAGGCATTTCAAAGTGCTTTAGACAACTTAAAATAATAATGAAAACAGAAATAGACAGATTTTAAAAAAGATTAGAAGATAGAAACATTATTAAAAGTAAAAATTAAAAGTGAAAACATTTTAAAACATCTCAAACCTCGACAACATACAAGGATTCAAACCTCAGAGTTTTTGTATCTTACAAGGATTCAAGGCATTTCAAAGTGCTTTACACAATTTGAAATAAAAATAA
>CAEGAF010024880.1:0-11495 GCA_903067075.1 Micropoecilia bifurca
CATACTCACAGATATGAAAATATTTTTAGTTTGAGTGACCAGAATTTAAACATGAAGAAAAGTGATGTGTAACTTACTAGTATGTGGCAAGGTGTAGCATGCACCTCCACTTCACAAATAAGACCGCTCCTCTTCTAAATAAAAGGTCACATGGACCTCAATACATCTTTTATTTTGATGAAAATATGTCTGGAGGTATTCTAAATCATCAAACCCAAAAAATTAAATAAAGGAGCAACGTGAGGTACAGATTTGTGGTTTGTTGCCTAAGGGCAACGGTATGCCATAGAGGGTTAAGATAAATATGCCTGACTTTGCATATTTATCTCAAAACCTTTCTTGGTGTTAAACGCAAACATGCGGTATCATTTGAGAGTTCAGACACTGCTTCAGGTTGCACACTACTGTTGACATCCTGGTCCAGACGTGCACCTGTTTGTTTGTAATGACTAAAAGTATCTTGCACGAAGGAAAGATAAAAAAAAGAGACACAGGTGCTGCAAACCGTGAGGTGAACAAAGAGGAGAAATGATCTCTCTTCCAGCTGCACAACACATCACAGAGAGCATTGTGGACAGGAAAAGAAATAATGTGACCCAGGGTACCACAACTCTGATGACTCTCATTAGAAATCTTTTACATTTTTGTTATTTATTTATCCTTTTTTATATGGCCATTTGGGTTTTATTTTTATGAATTCCTACTTGTTGGATTTTCTTGTATTTGATATAGTTTGGTTTCATAAGATTCAGTTGCCCTTCAAAATTGTTTCATACATGCACTATAAGTGCTCCTGACTACATGTATTCATGTGTTTCTGTGTTTTTAGATTTATTTTAGATCCTCCTGTTTTCTACAGTAAGTCTTCACATTTTATTCAAATCCCAAGAATAGGAATGAAAGTCCCAGGTCAAAGTCTAAAACAATAAATTTTGACTCATGTTTACATAAATAAGATGGATGGATACGTTATATTTCCTGATTTACTTCACTTTATAAACTAAATACTATAATCCTTTTATTTCATTAAGTGTTCTTTATTGCTTGCACGTAAAACAAAAAACTACATTCATATTTTGTTCAGACAATTAAAATTGCATTCAACAAATTCTCTACTAAATCGTACTCATGCATTGACTTGGACTCTTGCTCTTTTGCAGCAGCAAACGGTATAGCCGTTTTTTTTTCTATTGTTAAATATGTTTTGATATTCTCCGTATGCCATTGTTAACATATCTGATCCAGCCGGTGAGAAACTTGCCCTTTGAGGCTTCTTATTGTCTTCCGTTGTCATGGTGAATCGTGATATCTGCCTTCCATTGATGAGGGTTCATGATATACTCTCAATTGTACGTTTACTCAGAGGGTCTGCCTTCTGCTCAGGGCTTGCTGACCCTGCTATCTGAAACGTGGTCCAGGTGACAAACTTACTCACATTCACCCACTCAACACAGACACACTTATTTTTACATTTATACTTTAACTAAACAAAAAAAAAGAAATCTTAGACCAAATATGGGGAAAAAAAAGAATTTTAGACCAAATATGCAATTTAGTAAGAGTAATAGTAATTTTGAGATTTTTGACTTATTTTAAAATGTGTTGCCAGAACAAGTATCAAGAAGTGTCATGTCGGGTGTGATACGATTAACCCACATGCAAGAACACAGGCAGCAGAACAAGAAAAGTTTAACAGGTTTATTGTGAGCAGGGGAAAAACTGGTTTGAGCAAAAAAACAGGGGAGATGATGAGTTTGAGGCTTGTGGGGAATTTGCGTTGCGTCAGAGAATAAAGGAGGAACTTTCGGGTGTAGTGGTATTAGTGATGCCTAGGAGGGAGTCAGAGATTCTTGGTTTCAGTTTCTTTGGTTTTCAGGGGGCGTTTGCTAGGAAGCGTCGAGTCCTTAAGGGAAGCAGCTTGACTTGAGCCGGTGTGGCGGTTTGGAGGACGAACAGGTTGGCCAGGGTTTGGAGAGCGTCTGAGCGGGCGGTTTGCCAACTTGAGAGAGGGTGGGAGATGGATTCAACGGTCAGTTTGCAGAGGGGACTCGGGGATCTGACGGGTAACTTCCGCCAGCGTCACGAGGGGAAAGGGGAGTGGATGTCCAGATTCGGATCTCTGTTTCTGTAAAAACAGAGATCAAAAAGGTCGGATTATTCGGAGAGCAAGACTAGGGAGACACAGCAATCAATGAGAGCTAGAGGGCAAAACCAACAACAACCTCCACCCAGAACCTAACAAGAAGGAAGTGAATATTCAAAGTCGTCCGAATATTAGTGCTGATTACAGTAAATGTCAACCTTAAACAAAACATGCAGTAAATAAAAAATAAATAACATTTCTATTAAAGAAAAGTTATTTACATTATATCAACTGCAAGAGTACAGTATAGACCTGCTTTCCCAATATTATACGAGTAACATCAGGACACTGCTGCCAATTTGGATGTGCTTATTTTGTTTAGAAAGTAACCACATTAGACCGTGATACTTTCCAGGGTACATGATTAAATTAAAGAGCACAAAAACCTGGTTGGTTAACATACATTAGTTCTTTGATTCATCATTCTTTGCGTACGGTTAAAGGGCAAAAGTCAGAACGTTTACTTTCCTTCTTTAGTTTTCAACTCATGTTTTTTCTTTTCAGTTCCTGGTGTTAATTGTTCAACTTCCCTCTGTCAGCCTCTCCCAGCTTCACCCTGTTAGTAATCAATCACTTGCCTCTTGCTGATAGTCACACTATCAGTACTTAACATCTTGGATTTTCAATGCTACTTGATTCTTCCGTTACCCTTTCTGCCACTCTAGCCATGTCAATGTCTGAGTCGGCCTGTGATTCTCTGCTGTAAGTTTCTTTTTTTCCCTGTTCCATTAAATAACTAAAATCTTTCACAGTTGCTTTCTGCATTTGGTCCCTTTGCCAATCACATCATGTCAAAATTAACCAATAGTGGTCAGTGCAGTGGACAGCTATCTAAAAGCCATTTTCTTTTGTTTTCTTGTCTCTAAATACATATAACTTTGTATTTGGATAAAATTAAAACTGATCACCAAGAAAAAAAATCCTAGAATTTATTATTTTGTTTTAACAATTCCCCCCCCGCCCCACACACACCCACACACACACACCTTTTTCATACCTCAAGAAAATCAAGAGCACTTTGGGGGAAAAAAATCCTGACATAAAGGACTATAATTCTTGCATGACAAGGTTAAATCGAGGGATAATAATTAACTAAAAAGTGTCTGAAAACACATTTTACACTTGGTAAAATCCAATAGATTATGTCTCTAAAAATGTAACATACAATTTGCATATTATGAAGTTGCACGTGAACAAATTGACATCTTCTAACTACAACACTAAATCATTGCAAACGTTGCATTCTGTTAATTTAGATATTAAAGACCAACCACATTTTCTGTGGATAACCCACCAACTTGACATGAAGTGTAGGTTGGGAAATAAAAAAAATAATAGTCTTTTGCTTTATTTATTTCTGAGAAAACTTCTACAACATCCTGTTTGTTATGAGGAAGGCATCAAGGTTGCTCTCTGCCTGCAAGCATTTTTGTGCATTACCCAACGAAGCGGCCACACATTTCTGACAGCTCTGGCAACCCATACTTAACGCTGATCCAGCTGCTGGCAGAACTTGCATCAGTGTCTCCAGGTTGAGACACATTCTCAAGCCTGGAGTAAAATCTTACTGAAAATGCGCCAATACTAATAGTCTGCATATAGGTCATCTGATTACTTTTCCTTATTGTTTCTATTCATTTGTATTTGTTAATCCATGTTTTATCGAAAATATTTCTTCTCAAAACTACAATAAAGCATTTTTGCTCTCTGGAGTCTTGCTCTCTGGATTCCCAAAGGGATACAATTTTTCTCCTCTTTGCAAGTCCTAGTAAAAAGGCCATAATATGACTTTTGAGGGGAGGGGGAAAAAAGACTCTACATTGATGAATGCATAAATGGATTATTTGAATCCAGGCGGGATAGCTGCATTCTATTAAAGTTAGATTCTGTCAAATGTCAGTAAGTGTTCATTTATCTATAGTAAACAGACATTATTTTGCAGTGAGTTTGTCAAACGCTATATAAATCCTCAGAACAGTTCAAAGCTAAAGGGTAGCTAGATGGACAGCAAATTTTAACAGTTTTTTTTTTTTTATCCAAAAGAGCTCAAACCAAAAAATGTACCTATTTTACACTGATTTCTGTGTTAAGTGTTATTTTGAGTATTTATAAGCATTTTAAATTTGTCTCCATTTCCACTCCGAACAGCTTAAACGTAGATCCACCATAGTAGTACTAGGCCACGCTATGCATGTTGATAAGTAAAATACTATGTGTGCAACTCATGCATGAATACACATTTATTATAATCATCTCCATGCATTTAATCTAATGGTGCGTTCACACCAAACGTGCTTTGACCATCAGGCACATCTGGTTTACATTCAAAGTCTTTGTGGAGGCTCATCGACGACCATGGAGAAGCGTTTCGAGAGTCTAATGTGGCGTGATTTGAACCGTTTTTAGCATTTTGAGAGTTTGACGCGTAAAGCGCGTCCGACCCGCCACATAGACTTTGAATGTAAACCAGATGTGCCTGATGCTCAAAACACGTTTGGTGTGAACGCACCAAAAGTGCACACGCGTTGAACTTGAAGCATGAGACTCGTTTTTGAAGTGCGTAACACATTTGGTGTGAACGCACCATTAGAATCATTTTATTAGCCAGAGTCACACAATCGACTTTAACTACAAAATGATTTTAACAAGCTTCTCTTAATTTACAATTTCAATAAAAAACAAGTATAACCAAAAAGGAAGATTTTTTTTGGTACATTTTAAAAAGTACAAAAGAAAAGAAAGGACATTTTTAGGTTAAACCAGGCAAAACTACGACTCTGTAATATAAAAAGAAGGAAGTGTTCTATTTGGTTTCATTTCTGGAATTGCAAAAAGAACAAAAAGCTCAGAATGTAATTTGAGAGCAACTGGATCCCGGCAGAGAGAAGAAGAGAAGCAGTCTGAATTTAAAGGCTATATACTTGTCCTACTGTCAACCCCCTGCAGGTTGGCCCCATTTCCACCTTTCATAGATATGTCAGACAAAAGGAAGTTGCAAATAATTTTGTTTGATGAAAGCAGAAATGTTAATTTGGTGCAGGAAAAAAAAAACATAAAAAACTTTGAAAGTAGACTGGCATGTCTTGCCAGCCTGTGTCCAATGGTCATCGTATAGTTAATAGGATCATTCTCCTCTACGCAACATAAAACTGACAAAGTGTAGATAGTCTTGCTCACACATTATATCTGTTACTGTAGCCTGCCTACTAATGCATTTGGTTATAGCTATGTCCTTTAGGAAGAGCAATATCGATCATCACTTCATTATGGATCATGCATGGCCATGTCCAGTGTTGCTAAGATGAAATATCAGAGAAATCAGACAGTATAAAATAATGCACACCGGTTTTGACCTTCTTTATACAACACACATGCACAAAAATGTAACAATATGAATCTCATAATATACTAACATTATATCCTTCTTCCATAGATAAAGAAAACCCTTGTGTTCACAAACACAAAATCTCTACTCTATAAGATGTTAGACTGCTTTGTTACATCAGAGTCATGAATGAATAAAACTCTCAAAGGAAAATAAAATAATATTGTGTAATAAAGGTTACAAATAGTTTTTGAAGAGTGTACAAATAATTTCAAGTAGTAGAAATTCAAAATTCATTCATGGACAAGGTTGGAACTGTTTTGTGAAAGAACTGCTTTGAACCCTTCAGACTCATGTGAAACTCAGCACCATGACATCTTAACAAATATCTGTGCTGGTTGAAAATAACACCCTGATGATAAAAACACCTTTTCAGCAAGACACAGGAGCTTGTTTTGAGTAGATATTTCCTTATTTGTGATGAGAGAGTACTTGCCCTATTGTCAGATTATTTCACTTATAACATGGGAAAATGTCTTGTTATAAGAGAAATAATCTGCCAATGGAACTGGTACTTTTTCATCAATATTAAGAATTAATTGACTCAAAACAAGCTACAAGTTACTTGTAAGTTAATGTTGTCTTATTTCAAGCATGCCAAGATATTTTCACTCTAAGTCAGACCAAAAATGTTTGAAAATATTGACAAAACTGTTTGCACACATCTTATCCATTCCTCCCCATTTGTTAACTAAGTTTTATGATGTTTATTCGAAGTGCGTTTTCAATATGGTCTCATTAAAAATGCTTATATGGTTTTGACTGTCGCTAATCAGACACATTACCAAGTACCTTGGGCCAGAAGCATAGAACTCGCTGCATATTCACAACTGCAAGTGTATGAGAAAATTTAAAAGGATGATTGGCCCTAAATATGCAGCAGTGCCAAATTTAACATAAACTTATCTACTTATGCTGCTGTCACTGTTGGTATGCATAGGCATGCGCCGAGAGATTAAGACTTGCCCTCAAAGAAGTAGCTCCGCAATTTTAATGGTAGAATGCACAAATCTGTCACTTTTTTCTGTGAAATAGACCAAGTTTACTTTAATATTGTTTGATGCCTCTTGTATCCATCAAGCTAAACAAAAGACATTCACTGCATGTATGTTTAGTTGCACAAAGTTAGTTTAAACACAAAAACATCTGGATAAATGAAGATCAGCTCTACCGAAAGGAACAAATAAAGGACCCGATTTCTGTACTATACAATATATATGAACTTTTTTTCTCTCATTGCATACAAGAGCAAATAAAAATATGCCTTAAAAATAACCGAGCACGTCTACTAAAAGGCCTTTTGCAGGCCATTGCATCATATTTGTAATATAGAGGGAGGAGGATTTTTGCTCAATGGGATTTAGGTTTTTTTTTTTAATAAGAAAAATCTTTCTGGATAAGAACATAAACAGGAGGAGAAAACATGGAAAAAGAAAACCCAAGAAATCATTTAATAAGTACAAAAGGAACACAAGCTTCAGTTAATAAAAGTGAACAAAAGCAAAAAACAGACTTTTAGCTTAGTCTGGGTTTGACTTCAAAGAGTTAAAAGAAGTCCTGTTTTGCTTGCAGCTCACTTTAACAGGATCTTGCAGTATACAGTATTCCTGGTGAAAATCTCGTATGACATGAAATGATTCTGTTTAAAGAGAAATTTGGGTTAAAAAAACAACTAATCTTTTGCTTCTGTTCTTTTCAACAAAAAATTCCAACATTGGCACTTTTATCTTTGAGATTTAATGTAAAATGCAGAACCTTGAAGTGGTTATGTAAAATAGCGTCTTCAGCCAAAGAGCCCTTTTTTATGTTATGTTTATGTCTTATTCAGATTAATACATAATAAACCTTTTGACTAACCATGCCAATGACTGATACACAAACACCCACAGACAACCTTAATTTTATTGACTGTATACAAGGACACTTAGTCAGCAGCATCTACAGTTGATGGCCTGTTAACTACAGAACAAAATGGCTGTCACATAAAGGTGATCAAAGTTTATTCTAGACATCCAATGGATTACATTTATTCAATGCCGAAGTAGACATTTAAATTACGGTGTTTGTCAATCAAACCTCCCTTAGGATTTGCTTGTAAAAAGCTTGTTTTAGGGCTAATTCTTTACTGATTTAGTAGTAACTAATTCCCTATCGTTTCCCTTGACTGTTTACAAGTTCTAACTTCTTTTTTTGTATTGTTTTGACTCATCACAAAGTAATTTTTTGTTATTATATGGTTTAACAGTTTAATGCAAAGAATATTGCTTTGCAAAAGGATACATACTCTTTATATTTTTCACTTTTTTATGTTGCTACCATAAGGGTGATTTTTATGAGGAATTTGTAACAGACCAACACAAACCCTGTAAGGTGAGAGGAAAAGGACACATCCTTAATTTTGCTAAATAAAATCTGAAAAGAACACAAATTTGTATTTAGCTTCTTTTTTGATGCTCCTTAAATAAGACAGGTGCCTTTAGAAATAAACAAGTTTGCTTCTCTGTCAATCTTGCTAATGGTCCAACACCAAACGTTTAGCAAAAGAATTGTCATAAACTGTCATAATTCAATGTATGCTCTTGTAACTATATATTAGAGCAAAAATGTTGCACGTTTAAAAAGGCAAAGGAAAATTATAGACCGTTTTAAATTTATGTTTATAAGAAAGTCTAAAATGTTTCTGGTGAATTTGTATTCAGCTCCGACACACTAAAGTAAAATCTAGGGCCACCAGTATCCTTTGAAAACTGCTTAAATAATAGAGTCAAACTGTGTGTGGTGTATTCTCAGTACAAATACAGCTGTTCTTTGAAAACCTCCGAGGTCAGCATCATAAAGACCATGGAGTACACACACACACACACACACACACACACACACACACACACACACACACACACACACACACACACACACACAAGAGAAAAAAAAGAAAATGATGGGAAAGTTTAAAGCAGGGTTAGATTATCAAACAAAATCCCAAGCTTTGAACACCTCACAGAGCACTTTATGACCCATCATCTGAAAATACATTATGGGACACCTGCAGACCTACCAAGACATGGCCGCCCACCTAAACTGACACAAAGCCTAAAGAGAGCAAAACATGTATTTTCCTTCCACTTTACAATTCATATTACTTTGTGTTTGAGGTTAAAACGGTGCAAAATGTAAAAATGTTCAAGAGATGTAAATATACAACACTAATACATTGACTATTTAAATATGAATCCCAAAAAAGTATAAAAATGACTCATCATATGCTGGTAAATCTTATATGTTTCTTGCTTGCAATGAACTGTAATTGCCTTCTCTAAGCCTTCTCTAAAAACTTATCTCCATTCTAACAGCAGGAAGAAAGTTTGAATTCAAACAAACTATTATATTACCCAAACGATATGATAGATACAAACTTTAAAGCTTATTGGAACTTAGGTCACCCTGCTCATCACATACAGACACCCTCACACGTCATCCTCCCCACTCCATGAGACCCCGGCACTAGTTCCACTTTCAGCATTCATTCATTGCTTGTCCTGTTGTTTTTTTTGTCCATCACTCTTCATTGTTAACATGTGGAGGGAAGGTCAATTGATCTGTTCTGGGACTTTGGGAAATACTTGAACTGATTGCTCATGACACACACGCATAGAATGCTTGCTTGCACTCAAACAATGGTCCCTTCACTTTATCAAGGGAGGGAGATAAACAACTCTGGATAGGGCGAGAGACAAGGTGGGGATGTTAAATGTGCTGCTCTAAATGTCTTCACACATCGCCTGTTAACTGATGCTGAATAAGGGCATCTGTCCTTCTCTGGAAGATCCTAGAGGGTGACGTTTTGTGTGCAGGCTGGTGTGTGTCTGCGTGGCTGCACGGGTGCAGGTATGACCTTTGGAGACTTGCAGCGTTGGCAGGTCTTTTCTTTGCAAACAAAACGGGCCAATTAATCAACAGGCCAATTATGGAATTTATTACGGTAACAGAGTATGAAAAACAACTACCATTAACAGTAAAATTAAATGGACAATTAAATGATGCATAAAGCGTATAACTTCTGATTTCAAAACTGCTAATATGCAACGTGGAAGCTGTCAGTCACTTTATAATCATTACAGTAAATCGTAAAACCTTATTTGCACCATTTCCCAACTCAAAGGGGACAATGGCAATTTGAAAAAAAAAAAACATGTTAAAAGTGGAGAAATCAAAGTGATAAGTTTGGTTGTCCGTGTGTCTCTTTTGATGGGCTGATAACATGTGTATAATGAGATTGATCTGGTGGAATTCAGTGTTCTGCTTTGTCATGACCAGAAATCACTTTTATTTTCTCCAATTGAAGAATCTGAAGAATAACAGTGGATGCGACTTCAATGTCATATGAGGGCCCACAAGTGGTCAGATAATTAATGGCTGCATTACTCAGAGTAAATGATGTCATACGATTCAAGCATCGTGCATCCTGAGGAGAGTAATACATTATTTTCCAGTGACATAGTTCAAACACCAAGAATTGAAAATAGGAGAAAAAAAATCAATGGTGACAAACTTTGCAACAGAATGACAAGAAGAATTTTAACCTTTAATGATCATTTATAAGTAGTAAATAAAACACACCAGAAAGATGTGATTTAAATTAGGCTACATTTTGTTTATAACTCAGCAGCAATGACACGAAACTAAATCGTTTGACTTTCTTTTTCTGTCCGTCTCTGTAGTAGAAAGTAGAAGTGGAGTTGATGAATGACTGTTTGTTTTTATTGATGTTGAAATTCCTGAACAATTACTCAAGAATTAGGCTCTTGCATTCGCATAACTGCACAGCAAGCAGTTTACTAGGACTTTGTGAGCATATTGTAACTTTGCTTTCATTCATTGATGTTGGCATTGTGAATGAATTTTGAAGTAGTTTAACTAAGAAAAATGTAAGCATAAGATGTAGATATAATAACTATAACACATTACCACATAGCTTCTGTAAATACAAATTACATAAACCAAAAGCTTTTCTGGAGCAGCTGTGGTTATTTTTCCAAAACAAACACAGTTATCGAAGACATCTTCAGTCAATATAGAAAGTAAAATAATTTTATCACGGAAAAATGTAAAAATAAACAAATAATGTGGAAAAAGGCCCTCGACTTATCGCTGTCCTGCAATGTGCATGGAAACCATTGTAATAATTTCTGTTTCTAGTGTCTTTTTCAGAAATAAATCGGCAATTATCAGAACTTATGCACCAGCCAAAGTCCTGTTGTGACAAGAGGTAGAAGTCATTCTACTGTTATTGCAAAATTCAGTTCAAAACTTACAGGTTTGACTTTAAAAAGGCCCACAGAAGGAGAGACGTGTAAGGAAGTTAAAGTGAAGACAAATTACCAGAGAGGGTCAGTGACAGGAAATGAGGGAAGGATATCTGTGGATACAGAGAGGAGAAGGGCTGAGACTGGACAAGGACAGACTGAGAGCCAAGAACTGGCGAGTGTGTGCACCTACCTGTTCTGCAGCACAAGGTGACCTCTGCCACACATTCAGCGAGAGACAGAAA
Source organism: Micropoecilia bifurca (assembly GCA_903067075.1). Lineage (NCBI taxonomy): Eukaryota > Metazoa > Chordata > Actinopteri > Cyprinodontiformes > Poeciliidae > Micropoecilia > Micropoecilia bifurca. The sequence goes on from CAEGAF010024880.1 coordinate 11,077, forward strand.
AAGAGAGAATGGAGATGGATGGTTTTGTGTCTTTCACTGTACGCTTGCCCTTAGGTCAAATGAGAATGATGAGGGGGGAGAACAGAAACTGTGGGCTTCATGGGCCAGAAATATCCCCTAAAAGAAAAAAAAAATCCTTGATAATTTCCAGAACTATACAAAAATACATATGTCACACATAGACATACCGTATTTTCCGCACTATAAGGCGCACCTAAAAACCTTAAATTTCCTCAAAAGCCGACAGTGCGCCTTATAACCCGGTGCGCCTTATATATGGACCAATATTGAGCCACAACAGGTCTACGGTAACTATGCAACTGCAACTACAGTAAGCAGCTGCCGACTTCATTTTCCCCGTAGAAGCGCGCAGTGCATGCTGGGATGTTGTCAAAAATGTTGTCAAAAAACTGGTTTGT
>CAEGAF010024887.1:0-60379 GCA_903067075.1 Micropoecilia bifurca
CAGGAAAAAGGAGCATGAGAAACTGGAGAAATACCAGGGCCTCAGGGAGGAACTGGAAAAGACCTGGAAGGTGAAGAAAAGCCTCTCAAGACTCAGCTCAAAACTAGATGCGAGAGAGCAATAAAACCTTATATTTTTTTAGATTAAACAATTTAATTAAACATAATTATCGCATATTTACTATGTTTAATGTTTGTTGTGGATGACGTATACTCACAGATGAATGAGATAATTAGTCCAGGTTTGTCTTTTATTGAACGTTCAGAAACTAAAGCGCCATGACAAAGGTAAACAAAGATAAAAAGCACAAAGAGTTCAGAAACAATATGAAATGGGAAAAAAGCTATTTAATAACTGATTAAGTCATGTTTTAGATTGTTCTTGAAAAACTAATCAGTCACGGCTGCACAGTGAACCCATTCATTTCTTCACTCTCTTGCAGGCACTGCATACCCCTGCTAAATCTCTTAGGGGTACGCAGTACCCAACCATACCCCCTTACTTTCACCCTGAAGAAATCCTACATTCTTGTAAGGACTGCAGCTACTTTATTTTATAAAGACTAAAGGAAAAATGTAAAAAAACCAAAAAAAAACAGCTGCAGATATTTAGCATTATTGGCAGAAACACGTGGAGGTATCGTATATACAGTTGTACCATTTATTGGGATTTTTTTGTCATGGCAAGAACATTTCTGGTAAGTGGATTAAAAATTATTTAGTCATGTTCTTTTGTCCTACTAGCTCAATCTGAGTGTTAAGAAAATAAAGTCCTTTCTTAGGGTTAACCAAATTAGGGCAATTCAAATAAACATCTAACTTTCTGTCTCATAAAGGTTAAAAAAAGATACAAATTTTGTTCCAGAGGTTGAACAAAATTTGCATAGCTTAAACTTAAACATGTGGGAAATACATGTACACTTTCTCATCATTTTGCCTAGCACTAGTGGAACTTAAGAAGATTCATTTGAAAATGCATTTCAAAAGAAGCTCACACTCCTCTGATTCAACATCTTTCTGTGTATCGACTCTCCTCTAGAATAAAGGTATTCGTATTTTGATCAGCACACCGACTCCGTTTGAAAGGACTTCCCTGTTGGGAATTAATGTGTCCTTAATCTGGCTCCCTGCACATGGTGATAAAATAATGTAGGTTCAGGAGACTTAAGATTAGTCACACACCGCTGAACTCCAAGTATAGTTCTTGCTGCTGCGTTCTGTCCAACTTCCTGCTTCCAGCTGCTGGTGACACCTTTTCTGTCTAATCCTGACTGAAGGACAAGCCGCTGTCTGTCAGACAGATAAGGAAGTGGCCTTTGTCTCCGTGATCCTCCTCATGAGTATGAGTTGGGTCGCTGTTCCGAGTCTGAATGCCAAGCAGAGGTCCGGCCAAAAGCAAAAAAAGCTCTGGAAACAATGACTTTTGGCTAGAATAGGCACAAAAAGAGCAGATGTTGAGATGACACCCTACCTTCCATTCATAGAAATCTCTCACTGCTTTCTGTTCGCACTGACATTTTAAACTAAAAGTAACATCGATTCAGAAACTATCACTGTCTAAGGCTATCTCACAGTGCTAATTTGTTCAATTTAAAAAGAAAAAAAGAAAAGCCCTAAACCTTCACAGTTCAAACCTGAATCTAGCATCTTGAGACCTAAAGCTGGTAGGCATCAACCCTCCAAAAACTTTCAATTCTAACTGTACTCAAAGTCCATCCATCCATCCGTTTTCTTTACACCCTTCTCCCTTACGGGGGTCGGTAGGGTTGCTGGTGTCTTATCTCCAGCTAACGTTCCGGGTGAGAGGCGGGGTCACCCTGGACAGGTCGCCAGTCTGTCGCCAGTCTGTAATCCTCAAAACACAGGATTAGATTGAAAAGTGACAACTTTTCAATCTAATCCTTTTCAAACATTTAAAAGTGTTATTTTCTTTTAAATGTACACATTAATGACTGCCCAGTTTTTGTTTGTTTGTTTGTTTGTTTGTTTTTTCATTTGGCTGAACTAATTAGTCTGCTGGGTTGTAAAAGAAGATTGACCAAACCATTTTGTTATATTATCATTGAGGGGAATATAAAGTCTCCTGCCTTTAACTGCTTTTCCACATTAACTTTTATTGTTTATAGTTCACCTAGGGCCTCAGAGCATCTTCTTGTTATATTTCAAGTATTGGCTTATTCAACAATATTTATAGAATAATTGTGCATGCATTTAAAATATTCTTTGCACAATAAAAGCATCTTATTGCTTAACTGACTCGCTCATTCTGCAATGTACAGTGTTGACTTGATAACAAATTAAAGGGTAAAAACAGCCAAACAAAAACATCTAACCTCAACAGACATGACAAAGGATCAGACCAAGAACCAGAAATGTGCAAATGAAACAATAACAACACCAAAATAAAAAAAATTCAACCAAACTCCACAGACTACAAGACATTGAATGTTGGATAAAGCAGAAGGGTCATGTTTTACATAATAAAGAATATGTTTATATTGAAATAAAGATAATTTCACAGATAGTAAATTGAAGCCAACCAGGTTGTAGCATTTACAAAAAACCAGAACGCAGCTCCATTGTGATCACAGAGGTCAAAATGGTAGAAGGATCAGATTACCTCAACTCTTCCAATGCTAATCAGCATTGGTTGGTCAAGCCTTTTTTTGTTGTCGTCATAAATGGTAGCTAACACAAAGTATCCTCCCCCTCGCCCCCCTTAACTGAAGGGACCTTTTTCCCCATCAATAACATTCATTCACTGGCCTTAAATCTAATTTGAATCTGAAATCAATTCTAATTGAGGACTTTCTGCTCAGCTAGCCAAGGCCCATTATGCTCCATCGGTTTTGAAAGAGGAGATTCAGATTTCCACTCAAACGTTATGTGTTAAGCTGCCATTTTGTAGACACTAAACAGGTTTAGGGTTTAACCTATTACCAGCTGAGATTAACAACTGACATCAAATTGCTAAAAATTCCTATGAGACCATCAAGATCACAGGTCTTGCCTTGTGATTTCTTTTTAATCATTATTCCAATAGGAAATGGAAACCTATATTTGACTGATATTTGGACGTGGACATGATGTGGACTAGTTGTCTGAGTTTGCAGAGGAAGTGGAGGCTTTGCTGAGGTTTTCTGGCCAGTGGTGTGGGGACGATGCTCCAGGTGAGATCCTCAGTGAAATGCACACCCAGAAACTTAACGTCAATGCTGATGACCAGTGCAGGGCGCTGGGTGGCAGCTCTCCGGAAGTCCACAAGAATCTCTGTTGTTTTTCCCATAATTAGGACAGAGATTGTTGCCGCTGCCCACATGGCCGTCTGGCTCACCTCATCGATGTAGCCAATCCTCCTATTGATCTTCTCCTCCATATTTTCCCTAATTTTCCCCTCATTCCCTCACCCCAAGAATCCTTGTAAAAGATGAAATGCAACTAATTGATTGCCAATAAGTTAGAAGAGGCAGTAACTGCCATCTAAACACAATATATAAAGATGATGCAGTCACTGATAAGCCAAGCTCCCTCTTTAAATCAAATTTCTTTTTCTTATAACCACCAGCCTGCAGACCAACAAACCACTTTTTGAACCTCAATCAAATGCACCAAACAAGAATTAAGGTTATGTTAACTTCTCAAAACGATCTACATCTGTTTCAGCACCAGACAGCGCCGGCAAAAAAATTCACCTCAGGAAAACGGACACAATCACAATAGGAGACCGGTGCAGGACAGGACAGGTACAGAGCTTTCTCAACCGCACTAACACTGTCTGCAGAAAACCATTTCATCACATTCATGATATGGTTTTAACATATTGACGTGTCACAGATGGCTCTGTGAGGTGCAACAATGTAATCTCTGTCACTCACCATCCAATCCATCAACACCTGGGATGTGAGGAAAATCCAGTTTAGCTCCAGATTTCAATTGTTTACTTGTTCCGGATGATGCATCTAATTAATATTTATTTCTCCGTCTTGACAAGAACTAACTGGTTTATCAGTTTGGCCTTCTTGGATAAGAAACCCCCCCAAACTATTACTATTACTACTGACACATTGATTGTGAGTTACTAAGCTATTTTTTTTTATCTCTACCAGTCTGTGCTGAGATAAAGAAGCATGATGCTACCACCACAATGTTTCACAGAGTGAATGTTTTCAGGATGATGCCCATGCTACTTATTACCCAGGTGACTTTTGAAGTAATTTTTTTTGCATCTGATTTTTTTAATAGTATCATGAGGGTGAAATGCTTTGCACAAAAGGCAAAAAAAAAAATCATCACCCATTACTTTTCTTTCATTTCAAAATTACACACTATTTTATGCAGGTTAGTATTACAATTCAATTACATTGAACTGTTTATTCATGTAAGGCTCTATATACGTGTGCACTGCTTAGATTTGACATTTGTTATCACATATGGTGGATCGCAGTCTTAAGCTTACTTTTACCGAGCAAAGTTGTTTCTTTTTAGCATCAGCCTTGCTGGTACTTTATGAGCCAATATAGAGCCATGTTTTTACAACCGGACTGTATGGCGTCAAAATAAAAAATGGGGGGGGGAAAGCACAGAAGGTCAGGCAGTAGTTTTTTTTTCTTTATTGGTACAAGGTAACATAGAAAGCCATATTGCCGTCAGGAGCTTTTTACAGCATTGTTTCCTGGTTGTTAAAAAGACAAAATCTACCCATCAGAGATTATTGGACTTTCCTCATTTCATAATAATAATTAAAAAAAAATAATATATTTTTAAAAATTTGCTCTCTTGCATTATCTCCTCACGTGCCACGTGTTTGTTAAAATCAGAAACTGATGAAGTGGGGTGCGGCGGGATAAGATCCCCCCAATCCCCCCCCGTTTTTTTAACCTGCTTTTCTTGAAATCATGCTGTGGTTGTCATGGCAACGAGGCAATATGACAGAGCTGATGACAGAGGAGCGCTAAGCAGAGATCTGTCACTGAAATAGCCTCATATGGTGGAGCCATGCTTATAATGATGTGTGCACCTGTGAGTGTGTGTGAGAGCGTGCTCAGACGGATCTTCTGCTACGGCTACGAAAAAAAAACGAAACATATATATATATATATATATATATATATATATATATATATATATATATATATCTGTCTGATTTGACCTGGGAGCTCCCTTCTCCCCAGAAACATAACAAAGCGGCTGTGTCGAGTGGATCTGACCGGAGCACCACAGTAGCAAAAGAATGAGTACAGTTTCTCTTGTTTTGGCGCTCTCACCGACACTTAAGGTTGCCGGCGGCAGATTAAGCTCCTCAATCAAACTGTCTTCGTGCAACGCAGAGACAAATTCATCTTTGTTCCAACATTTTAGCAAGCGTGAGTGGGAAGAAAGGTCAAACTTGGTACGCAAATGGATGAATGAGTTCTCCAGAATGAGGTTCACTGAATTTTCCTAAAAGAAAAATGATTCTTTGATTGAAAATTGTTGTGTGGCGCATTCGTCGCCAGTGTTTTTGCACAATAATGTATAAAATTTGTTTGCAAGGAGATTTTGGCTGAAATGGTTTGTGAAAAAAAAAAAAATTTAAAAAGGATATGAGGCACATATGAGAGAATTTACATCGCCAACTACGTTTTCAGTTCCACTGCTTGTACGGTCACATCAACTACTCATGAGCATTGCCTGTGAAGTATAACCCGCTAATGTTTTTCGTGTTTTCTTGCAGCTACAACAGCTCAATCTTATGTAAGAAATGTGACCACAAAAGGGTGTCCTTCCATAAAAAAACAATGAATATGGCGAAAAAGTTTAAGGACGCATTGTTCAAGGACAGCAATGTATGAGTACAAAAACTAATATTAATAATAATAAAAATAATACGCCTTCCCTTTCTGCTGTTTTTTGTTGTATAAATCAAGTGGACAAAAAAACACATGAAGTGTAAGACATCTAATGTCACTTTACACTGTTAAGGAATAACAGGACAAGAATGGATGAACTCACGCAAAACATGAGTTTCATTAACTTCCACCTGCAATCATTCGTAGAAAAATTGTAGGATTTAGATTGTCACAAATTCAAGAAGCTACGTTTCAAAACAACACGTCACGATTTGCATGCAAAGAGATTGCAATAATGAATGATCAGATTAGAGAGAGTGATGTATAAAAAAAGAAACCAATTTCAAATTTCAACGCCATCATCACATCAGTTAAATAATGTGATACTTTTTTATTCAAAAATTCATAAAGCGCACTTTTTTCAACAATAGGTCATACATTTTCTCTGTATATTTATTACAATGTTTAAAAATATTAAAAACCACGCATTGTGCTCATTTGTGCTCCAAAAGACAGTACTGTAGGGAATTCTCTGCAAACCTAAAAAAAAAAGTGATTCAAACTGAATTAATGAATTTTCCTGAGTGCATTTCCTTCATCTTCATTTGAAAAATAATGCATTCGTGCTCAAGTCTGGAGATTTCCCCAGAAATGTAGATCATCTATTACTTTGGTAATAACTCAAAAATGCACTACACATTATGAAAGCACTCTGTGTTCTTTTCAGCAGTAGCTGCTTCACAAAAAAAAGAAATCTGCTTTGTTTTTTTCCCTCCACAAGCTCACATTTGTGCATAATTTAAATTAAACGTAAAACTGACAGCGCTGAAGGTTACAGCTTCTCTTCACCAAACAAAATGTTAATTGTTTGACGGATTTAAGGCTTTCAGCAATAAATCTGCTGCACCTGATAAAGATTTGAGCCAATTGTTGTTTTGAGACATCGTTGCAGAGAGGACCTGTTGACCCGTCTGTTCGGCTACTGATTATCTTTTCAACGGCGGAGGAAAAATATGTTGCTCATTAGAAGTAGTGGAGATTGATTGTGGCCTCTTTGCTTCTGCACGGTGTGCCTGATTGGGCTGCAGCAGAGATAATTGCACGTCTTGTTGTCTGATCAACCGGATCTCGTTGCAGTCTTTTCTCTTGTAGCTGGCCCGCACCGGAACGCGGCGCTTACATCAATCGGGGGGTCTCTGGGTCACCGCTTTATTCTTTAGCACTTATGCAAATCTTCCTGATGACAGTTCATTCCATCTTTTGCAGAAGCTCAGATTTCAGGCTTGTTTTGGAGTATGCGACAGATGAAAAGTTTCGACTCTCTTGCTCCCGATTGTCTAATCTATGCAATCTTCCTCTTACGTGAATCTTGGTATTTAAAAAAAGGAAAAGAAAGCTGAAAAAAGAGATTATAAAGCTGATTTAAGCAAAATCAGATTAATAAAAAAGCTCTGCCTTTCACTGAAAGCTGCGATAAAGTTCTTTTGTTGTATTTTCCGTCTTTTAGACACCGACATCTTTGTTTAACATACAGCAATTAATTGAGTTGTTTTCCCCATTGGTTTGGCTAATCTAAAAACTGAAAATGTGTTTAGATCATAGAATATGTAGGTGTTGCAATGATCGCAAACCTAAACCTAGAATTAAATCCAATCAAAAATTTACTAAGCACTTAAAATTGTTGCAAAAAAAGCAAACAAAAAAAACCAATGTGCAAAGTTGGTAGAAACTGTTAAAAATCTCAGTGTGTAATTGCAACTAATGGCTGCTATTGGTATTTTGGGGCTCCTTAAAAAAAATTCAGATATCTAAATACAAAATGTTGAAAACTATCCATTTGTACACCGTTATGTGACAGTATGTCATAGACAACCTTGATAAAAATACATGGATTTTTAGGGTTTTAATCTGACAAAGCTTTAACAATAAAAATACTTATGTTCCTGAAAAGCCTTTCCAAACATGTCACAAGAAAGAGTCCCATATTTTCTTTTTTATTACTCCTGCTAACGACCATAACGAGTCATCATTATATTAGATGCACTTTGGTCTCCGTTGAAATTGGGGTCATATTCACGGCCATGCGCCACCCTGTTATGTCCAGCTTTGTGGTAAATTCATACTGCAAAGCTTTCTTGTCTATATAACAAACTGTAATTTATGAGCTTGTGGCAAATTGAAATGTGATCAGAAACATGTACAACACTTCAGCTGCTGCTTCTAACCAGCTTTGTGTAAGTTTAAAACAGAATAAAGAGACTTGAGCGTCATTAATTCAGACACGAACGACGTCCGTTATTTAAAAAAATAAATAATAAACTTCCCCCTCATTGGTTTCCATTAGAGTTATTTGCATCAGGGTCACTGTAATGTATCACTGCCTAACCTTATTAACCCAAAGCCCTTGTTCTCTGACCTTTAACCTTCATTTGATGTTCTCTGGCATTGGGGGTCACGCCTTTCACTATTTACAATTGACACCACTCTAACCTTTAGCACAGAATTACAGTCATTTGCTGCTCATCCCAGGAGGTCAGACATGCCAGGTTTATTATAATCTGCATTTGTTTAGCTTTTCTCAGTCTTAAACAAATCTTTTCCCTTTGGTCTCCTAAACGAATGGCGCAGATTGGAATGTTGAACATCGAGAAGCCGCCTAGTGTAGTTTTTGGGAAAGGGAAGAAATAGGTTTCAAAATCGCACCTGACAAAAAGGGCGGTCAGAAGTCGATGGGCAAGATCTAGCCGCTCAAAGAGGTTAATGGCTTTTTGAGGCAGCAGATTGGACTTGTCTGCTTCTTCAGAATGACTTTGCTCATGTTGGATCACACAGAACAATGAACACAAGAGATGGGAAGAATATGCCACAAGAACCCAATTTGAAATTAGGTTACTGGATATATTTTCTTATATTTTCCCAAAGAACATGGTAAGTAACTGTATCAAAACAGAAGTGTTTTTGTTTCACCACATGCCAATTTGACCAGTTGCAGTTAATTTGAGCCTGGAAGTGTTCAAATGCATCAAAAGTGATTCTAAACATGCATTTTTTTGATTTTTTAATGAATGCAGTAGTGACTTCTTCCCTTTCCAAACATACCAATAATTTAAATATGCATTGTCACATTTGGCAAAAAGTGCCCTTATCAGATTTGTAGATTCTTTGCATAAAACCAATTATCAAAATTTTTATTCTTCCAAACTAAGATGGCTTATGACAGACTGGCAGTTTTGCTCAGAAGGGGATATCAAGTGTAGTTGAAGATGTGGTGGAGAATTTTCAACAGAATCACAAACTCTGGCATTCAAGAAATTTATAAATCTGGCAGACGGAGAAAAGCCAAAAGTAAGGAAAGGATCAAAACTATTAGATCAGAGTCCAAAAATATATATATAACCAGGCAGAAGAAGCAGCTAAAGAGCATGGCTTCAGATGGTAGAAAAAGTGTCACTTAATCTGCATGAAGCTTCTGGTAATCAATAATCTGACACTTGTATCATGACTGGGAGAGGTTTACATCCCGAACTGAACAGGTGAAGATAATTACACAGGTGAGCAAAATTAAGTGATTAGGCAATCAAGAGTAAGGGATGAGGCGAGAAATGGAAAATGATTAAACAAAAAAAAAAAAATCATGGCATGACAAGAACAGCCCAGAAACATGAATCTTTTTTCAGTCTGATTAAGAAAAAGCATGAAAAAAAAGAAAGAAAAAAAATCTGGAATCATAGATCTCAAAGCTTTTGCAAGACATGTTTCTACTGGTGTTTTTTTTTTTGGAAATGTGTGTGTTGTGATCAATTTAATTCCTCAAGATAAATAAATAAGGCCTCCTTTTAGATCCCTCCACAGATTAGCTGTCAGATTTACGTTTGGGGTTCCAAAACATTAGTGTCGCTTAAAGTCAGAAATCTTAGTTAGAATGTTACTCTCCACAGAAATCTGACAGGGGTTTGCGTGAGCTACATTTAACAAGATATGGTGTATTTATATGTGAAAATATATATTTGCATGGTGGAGGACAATATACTGGACAGAAACAAATAAAAAAACTCTAAAACGTAAATTACTGAAGGGACACAGATTGCACTATTACATTTAAAAGGGTTATGAAAGACATGGTGAAAAAGAAAAGAAAATTACATTACTTGCAAAATAAAACAGCTTTTCTGCCTTAGGAAAACCACCATTAGTTTCTGAAATTAAATAAATACCTGGAAGACCTTGGTTTTCTCTCTCTCTCGCTCCAATAGTCCAAAGGGCCTAAATTTGCTTGTATTGTCACCCTTTGTATTCAGCAGCTTCATGAAAATACATTGTTGAATTTAACCAAACAATTATTGGCAGCCCTGAAAAAGGCATAGAAACAAATTAAAGTAAATTCCTATTTTATTGCTGCTCTGTACTCTCACCCTGAAAATCGTCAATGAATTAAACATTTATTTGGCATTTGGGAGAATCACAGCTGATGCAGATATTTGCACCCTTTTGACAGTTCTTATACAAAATTTCTAAAACTCAAGCCTGAAGCAAACAGAGAGAGGGACTTTTGATTTTACAAAATCTCTCCAGATGTGTTTTGAAGAACAAATGAGCCACACTGAGAATTTTATTCGAGATTGCCTTGTATTTCGAAGAGCTAACGAAAGAGCTTCTCCCTTTCTAAAAAGTACCTTTGGAAGAGAGAAAACATATCACAGATCATCCATGGTATTTGACAGGTGGAGTGAGTTGCCTTCAGACATATTCATCGTTAGTTCCCAGCAGTGTTTCACAAAATTCTACGTATTTGTATTTGTGATGGACTGAAACACCTTTCATCCTCACATAATCCTCGAACAAACGGATGTGGGTTGCATTTAAACGCGCTTGTGGAAACGGGGACCCGAACTTGGGCTTTCACTCTTGGGAATCGATTTGTTATTGATCCCAATATCCTTTAAAGTGAACAGTTTGGGCTGAATATTGGTGAAAGTAGAGGTAGATAGAAACTGATTAGCTTACTTGTATAAAAAAATAATCAATCATTTTGGAGAATCTTTGACCAAGTCATACTTTTTTTTTTAATCAAACGTCCATTTAAACCCAAGAACCGAAGTGGAAAAAGAAACTTTTTTTCTTTAGTCTGTTTTATTGAAACTGAAAAATCTAACAGTAAAACTTCATCACTCTGCAAAGAAATAGCTTTATAAAGGCTTATTCCTTCCAACAGTTGATGTAAGTAACTAATCTGCTCTCACAGGGGAGCTCTGGTCACATCAGCGGGGAACGAGCTTTTGGACTCAGCTAATTTGCGTAATGTTCACGAACAATGGAAGCTTCACTGCGCCATCCATCAGTGGCTGACACGGGACTGCGGGAGCAACGAGGATTGACCGAACACGTTGCCTATTGTCTGGGAGGTGTTGCTTGCAATATGCTGAGGGCTGTGCGGCTGCGTGTGCATGTCGCATTAATCAAACCTACATCATTTTTCATTATCCTTTATCGAGGTCAGGCTGTGAAATGATTAATAAGGAATTCTAAGAACTGCGCGCAAACGCAAGATGCATCGACGGAGCTTGTTAAACCATCTTCCACCATCATGAATGTGGAAGTAATATCACTGGATAACCTTTTATTCGAATAACTAAAAAGAAACGTACAGAATTTAATGGTTAGTATTTATATCCATTGAAATTTTTTAGCTTGTGTCTTTCAATGTATTTCATTGAAATTTTATGTAGTAAAGCAACAAAGTCATGTGTTATGTTAGAAGACAATTGCAAATGATTTCACAAAAAACTACAAAGTCCGCAGAGTGTGATATTCTGTATATATCGCTTTCTAGATGCATCAGATGCTGCTATTAGTCATGCTTTCTTCACCCCATCTATTGGTAGGTTTCCAGTTGTACCACACTGCTTGGATAGGTCAGTACTCTGTTAGATATCCAAAGCATCACATGTTTTATAACCAGGAAGGGAATGTCTAAAATCATCTGGTTGCACTGGTAACAACGTAAGTCTATAGAAATAATGATGATAGTATGCGCACATTTTCATTTGTGATTTCTGTAATGATGTATCGATCGTTTTCAAAATTTCCATAAAACTCCATTAAAGTTTGTGGTTATAATGTGAAAAACATCTTTAGCCAACATCAATATTTTCCCAGGCGCTATGAGCGTCCTGACTTTTTCTCTGTGATGCATGTCTTCCAAAGACAATTAGTAGGCAAACACAGATGATTTTCCACTCATTTTGCCATGATGTCATTAATTAAGTGACACTACAAGATAAGACTGTGCTGTGTTGCCCCATGGGAAATGAAGCTGGAAAGGTTCTTGTTGAGACCGGATAGGTTTTTAGTAAGTTTCGAAACATCTGCCAAGTCGTTCGTTTTAGCACCCAACTAAGGCGCAGTCTGCAGCCTCCCTTGAGATTGTGACAATTGACAGATGGTTCCAAAAGAAAACAGTCCATGCTCATCTCTGTTTATGTACCCATCTGCCTGTATGTTTACCCAAGCTTGCCTCTACATTGCATATGAGCAGTCGTCGGGTTTTTCGGCAGGCGCTTTTTGGAATCGATGTGGTTCTCTGCAGATGTGTTGGTCTCAGTGCAACCCTGAAGGGAAGGAAGCATCCAGAGCTGAAGCATCCACATGAATACCGCTGACCCGACACAGAAAACAGATGTTTCACCGGATGCAAATATTAGCATGGGCTATAAACTGGTAAGGTTACAAAACAGACAAACAGGATAATTAAAACACTCTTCTTTTTCGGTTAATTGTACTGTGTCGCGTTCAAGTACAGACGGCTTCTTTGCTTTTAAAATACACAAGTAAAGATTAATCTAAAGTACACTTAGAAACTGCTAAGTTTTGTCTCTGAGTTGCCGCCAGAGGCAGTTGTATGACCATTAGCATTTATCACCTATTTTGCATAATTCGATGCCTCTCTTGCTTTGAGCAAGGACGAGTCATTAAAAATGCATCCGTCTCAATTAAGAATACCACATTAACTCATTCTCACACAAAGCCTGTCACCTATTGCTTTTACTTGTATTTAAGAGGGTAATGACTGGAGAGCAGGTACACGATGATGCACCTTAATTTCGGTAATGTGTTTATTAGATTTAGTCCTGCTGTAGAGCGAATTACCTTAAGTTAGAGTGGTATTTTGTCAATTGTTGATGTCAATACGAATTTACAAGACATTGGAAGTACTTCTGGAACACTGATGTGTTTCTGAAAAGATCTGCATCAACATGCACTCTAGACTAAAACATAAACGTAGATTTTATTTTACATTGTTTACCCTTTAATCTTACACAAGAACTTCAACTTATATTTGAATTTTATCAGAGCCAGAGTCAGGAGGAAACTAAAGAAAAGCATAAACTAAGTTTGGATAGTGAAATACACTGGTCACACAGTTAAGTTATGATTTAACAAATGGAGGTGGTGACTTTTCCACATCACACTATGTTGGTTAAATTAAATCACTATTTAGAAACTTGCGTACATACTTGTGTGACAAAAAAAAAGCATATACAAGAGAAATCTGCAAGGTGGTGCAAGTATTTTTCAGAGCCATGTATTTACATTTTCAAAGCAGACAAAAAATGGTAACGGTGCTTAATATATTTCAGTCAACATTGCTCCCCACTCGCTTTTGCTCGAGTTCTGACCCTTGCTGCTTACTCCAACATATTCTGACTAACACAAGAGCTCAATTAAAATTACCAACCAAAAAAACTCTCCAAAAAGCAAAAGAGTGGCTCAAATTTGGATCTTGAATGTAGCCCTTCCTCTGTATTTTCTTGCTGCTTTGGCAGTACCTTTACATGCCAAGCACCAGTAAAGCCTCCCCCTCTGTTACCTCATAATTCATACTTCTTGGGTGTCCAAGAAGAGCAAGATAGGTGGAGAATTTTGGAATTTGAAAAGGCAGCTTTGCCTCAATTGTCAGGGGTTTGCAGACGCCAGCGCCATGTCCTGTCCATTTACCCCATCAGCTCCAGCAGGGCATTATGGACGTTTACAACTGATGTCACCTGCACAAATAAAGAAGGGGGACCCATTGTTGAAGCTGACAATGCAACACGTTTGTTGCCATTTGGGCCCGCACAGGAGACTCATCATTCACAGGGAGTGACATTTTTACTGCTCTTTTCCTGTGGAGATAAAGTTTTACAGCTGACATGGGACAACAATTCTCGCTAAAGGGGGGAAAGTAGCGTCTAATGTGAGCGAGAGCGCAAGAAAACAGAAGATAGACTTTCAGCCAATGCAGTTCCACTAATGATTCTCAATATAACGAGTGCGTTCAACAAGCAGAGATCATTCGAGACTGAACCTGAGCCAACAATGCCTGACGCAATCCAACATCCACGCTGACACCAGTCTGAGATAATGCAAGAGTCTGTGCGTTAAAAGGGGTTTCTCCTGAGTTGCTGTCGGGGAATAAAAATGCTAAATCCCCCACAGAGAGACGGCTTTTAAGTGGAGACAAAGAACGTACAGATGCCTAAACCTGACACACATCCGTACAGAGACACCGCTGAGAGTCTTTCTGTGCATCTGCTCCCACTTCAGATTTTCACGAATGCGTTTTCACCTTTTGAAGTTGACATTTTCATCATGATAGATCCGTCACAGTAGAAAAGAAACTATAAAGGGAATATTTGGGAAATCTGCCATCTTGAGTTCCTGCTAAACTTTAATTTGATGTCTACTTTGATGCAACCTCATCCCTCTGGGGAAAAAAAAAAATATATATATATATATACACACCAAAGATATGACTGTGAAGTTAACACTATTAGTATATACAGTACTGCAAGTATGTGTTGGTGTTGCTGTTAGTCTAAATAGACCCAGAAACTCTAGAGCCATGTCCTTATATGGAATCTTTTTAAACGTATGTATCAATTTGTTTTCTCCTTAATCTGAGGATTCCAACATGCTCTCAAACTCAAAGACATGCATTTTATCTGATGGCAATGGCGTTGGCGCTTATAGATAGCAATGTGGCGATGCTGCACACAGCGCTGCCATGCGCATCCACTCAGGAGGAGGCAATGTAGATGCTGTCATTGGCTGTAATGGCTGCATTATTACTGCAGTGGCCATTCTGTGGAGATTTTAGGTCAAGGTGTTTCCATTGCTCACACTTTTTCCTTCCTGACCTGACAAGCTTCGCATTCATCCTTTGTTAAGCTAACAGAGCATATTTACTTCATGGCTTATTGCCGGGCAGATAAGAATTGGGAATCTGTGTTTTCTCTGTTTTGAGGAGCTCTGTTCTTTACTTTCATCAAACAGGATATTCTACAACTGGACACTCTAAATTGTGATTTCAGGTTTTCTTGGTTGACTTTGTTAAATATCTGATTTACTTACTCCGCAAATAAAAGAATATTGGAAGCACCATTCAAATTGCAGAACATTTGCCAATAGCACATATTGTTTGCATGTTAATATTAGAGTGGTCAGAGCACATTTCAGCTTAAGTTGCAAATAGTTTTCATGTTCACCATTACTACACTGCCATCTCCTTTGACAGGAAACAATTTTTGTATTGTTTTGGAACCTAATGCTCATTTAGAGATAAACGGTGCCGCAAACATAAAATATTGTCCAAAATATTACTGCTGTTGATTTAAGCTGTGGTCTTTTGGAGTTTGCATAACAATCCTGTGTTTGCACAAGCTGAGTACTCTGGTTTCCTTCCACATTTTCCATGCAAAGTCTTTCATCTTATGTGCTTGTGTTAGGCCTGTGATCGACTGCCAACCTGTTCACAGTTTACCCCTCCTTTCACTATTTGCTGCCAAGATGGACTCCAGTTCCACAGCAATCACAGGCAGGACAAAAACAAGCAAAGAAAATGAGTCCCAAGAAATCTTCTTTGGCTTTGAGAACAATACCTGGCAAAGATGACTGAAAAATATTCAATTGTCAACTACTCGTGTCATATTTTTACATGTGTGGATTTAAAAAAAGCATGTAAAGCACATCTCGATTCCTCATATGTCAGTGACTGGTTAAAAAAAAAAAAAATCCAAAGAGGAAATGAATAATCAGTTTTCAACAGCTGAAGCCACAGGTTATCTGAATAAAGGTGGAGGTACAAAACAGTTCAATTAATATATTTGGAAGGACATATTTGTAGGTATGTTATGATTTTAACAGAAAAAGGAAGTATGATTAAACTGGAAAGCAGGAGCTTCAAAAACACAACTCATCACATATATTTATTTACCATACAGGGAGTTACTCACAATCAATCTTCCAGCAGCATTGCTGTCAATAGATAACCTGGCTAAAATGCTAATTACATTGTTAAAATTCTGAAAACCCAAGCAATGCTCTGACAAAACCAGGAGGAGACAATTTGTAGTTGCCCATTTCTCACACAGTGAACCAGGCCATAAACTCTCTGCAGAGGAGGCAATTACTTACTTATCTGACACTGCAGCCTATTTCTGTCACAGAACTGGCTAGAGGAACCCGGGAACATGGTCCTCAAGGCTGCTAACCAGGTTAGCAGCATTATTAACACAACCCAACACCACACTGCAAGATTTGTCAGGAAGATTTAGTGGAGGGGTGCCTCCAAACCCCAGGAGCCATCTGAAGAGGCTTGTTGCTCTGCTCTGTGGGATGCAAATCTTCTGGGGCCTCTCGAGTTTGAGCTAACTAGTGAGTTAGCCAGGGGGTCTGGGCAGAGACGCGATTCATGGCTCATGCCGATTACTTTGCATATGGCCTGGTTTTTGCATTTTTCCAGGTATTTTTCTTCTGTGGGATAAAGACCTGCTGCTGTTTAGATTTACATTTATATCTTGCTCAACTACAGAGGATGCACCATGTGGATATGGGGCTAATTCAGTGGAAGGAAATCTGGGGGTAAAAGGGTTAAAAGGACTTGATAACGATGCGATGAGGGTATAGAAATCACAAGCGGAGCATGCTTTGACCATTCGGGCCTCAACTTGATTACAAAATCCATCTTTGTGCTCCCATCATCACAGGTTTAATGTGACAATCAGAGCCTCCCTGATCAAATGGAGGATATCTAATATGTAAATAACTGGGTGTATGCTACCACAACAAGGGAGCCTATTTACTCTATAAAAACATCTGAGACTGGCGTTTGGTGTCTGCTAAAACACAGTCGTTAGAAAACAAACGGTGTTTGACAAAGTTCTTCCTGCTCTGTTTCAATCAAAACCCAGTTCTGGGTCCCTATTGCAAGCGGTGAAGAAATATTTTCAGCTTACTGACAGTCTATTATTCCATTTAGATGAAACATGATCACATTAGCCTATGCTTTGACAAGATTTCAGTCACATCCCATCTTTCTCCCGTTGACTCGGTTTGTCTCCGATCAATTTTTGACCGGGCCAATCAGCAAACAGAAGAAGTTGTGAGCAATTACGTCAATTTTCTGCGTTGTTTTATAATTATGCCTGTAGTTTTAGCAATGGCAGCGGAGGAACAGAATGAAGCCATTCATTGACATAGTGATAGCATCGATTACGATTAGCCTGAAATTTACTAGATGTTTCTGCTCTTATCCTACATCTCAATGTCCCCATTTCTTTGTGTACATTAAAAACCCCATTCACTTAAATTGGTAAGGCTGGCAAAACTCCAAACCTTTCCAATGACTAATTCAACCATGTATTTTATCCTGTAATGTCAATGCTGCCTACAAAAGTACAATGACTTAGTGATGATTCAAGATTAGCACTTTATTTTACTTTCCCACAGTTATAGTCAGAGCTCAACTACAGTTGCACATTGCATTTGCTAATTTGAGCTGGATTTCCACATTTTATAGTCAAGAAAGTTCTGCTCAAACATTTGCATCATAAATATAACCACCGGCTTAGAGATAAATAAGCGTAATGCTCATCCTTTCATGTACACAGTCCCATACTGACTGGAACGTACAAAAATGAGGTCTGAATTGAACAGTCAGCTGCATAGAAACTCTCATTTTGAAGATATTTTTGCTCATGTGAAGAAGAGGCAAACAAATGCTAAGCAGACAAGACGTTGTTTTCTCAATCGGACAAACAACACATTCAAAAGAAGAACAAGAGTGAGGATGTTAATAAAACCCAAAGGAGATACCACAACAGGGTTGTTTAATATACTTCCCTGAAGGAAGAATACCTCCCCATTGCCGTGGAAGGATTCACCTTTGTGTGATTGCTGTGGCTGTTTGTAAATGATAGCAAGATTGATTTTTTTTTTTTTTTTTTGCTGCTAGCAGGATTTTCTCAGGCGGAGTAATTTGTTTATCAGGAAGGAGGTAAAATAGGAGGAAGAAACAGGTAATAGACGTGGGAAAGATAAAAGCCACTGAGAGAGAGAGAGATGTTTTTCTAAGAGTGGTTGCAGATATTAGACATGCTATTTTGAAACTAAAAGGAAAATTGGAATTGCATGATAAGATTTCCAGATGGCAGGAGTACATTAAACAAAACGAAAGACAAAAGTGACAGTGTGTTATCTTGCAATAAAATGGGTGTGTCTCTGTTCAAGTAAAGACAAAAACATGTTTCTATAATGAGATTGTAATAAAATGTACCTGAGGCAGCGGTTAATGTCATGTGGGCACACTGCCACCTGGTGACTACATTTTTACTTCACCATTTCATTTCTAGGCTTTATGAGATTTTATTGAAAATTCAAATTCACACATCTTCAAATACTCGACACTAAATGTAGCATTTTTTTTTTTTTTTACATGTTGCTGAACTGCACAATTAGGTGATTTTTAAAAACATATTCAAGTCTTTACTGGTTTCCTCAGCCTCTCGCTTACAATATCTTACCACTACTCACCTGTGTGTTGTTCAGTTAATCAGTGCTGAGTTACTTTCTCCGTTGTTAGTCTACATTTTGAGTACTCAACTCCAGTTCTGGAAAGCTACTATATTACAACTTTTACACGTGTCCCTTCTCCAACACACCTGTATCAAAATGACTAATTTCCCTCATTTGCAGCCATTCAGCTCTGCAAAGGCCTGGAAACAGGCAATTTGTTACTTGATTCAGGTGATGTGGGGGCAGAAGCGGTGCCAGAAATCTTGGACCCCATGACTAAAGTGTGCTAAAGGAAGATTTTATGATTGTTTGAATTTCTGTAAGTAATAAATAAATTATTTTTTGTTGTGTAGTTGTAAAGAGTTGAGACAGGAAAAATCATTCACATATGTTGAACAGTGTTGCTCACCTTTTTCACTGGGTCAGGGAGGACGGGTTATGCTGGTATCTGGGTTAAAGCTGCTGCTGACTGACTCATCTGTTGTTAAGTGTGGTAAGAGGTAGAGGTACAAGTTACATATATGAATATGCTGTTAAATTCCTTCCTCCATTCATTATATGCTATTGAAATGGAGGCAAACAGTAGCATGTAGCTAGGCTAACTACGCTAAATGGTTGACAATCTCGCAGTCTACCCACCTCTCGGAGAAAAACTGGGCTATAAATTGACACTCCTCCCTTTTTTTGTCTCTCTCCTTTTGAAAACCTGATTTTATTATTTTTCTTGGTAGCACAGTAACTGCCACAGTCGTTCTTGTCTTTTACTTACTGTTGCTGAAGCAGGAACAAACCATTTCATGAAGATCCTGGGGAAGTTCAGTGCAAATATGGATTTGTGCTTTTTGGTCTGGGAGTGGTAACATTTAATTTTTACAACTAAAATAATATTAAAAACACTTAATTTTGTAATTGACAGGGACCCCATTTGTCCAGTTTCTATAAGAAAAAAATATGTGGGAGGGAGTTACCCACACATAAGTTGTGCTCTAAGTAATTTTAAAAAAAAGAAGAAACAGCCTCCTTCTCTTCTTGGAAGTTGAAATATTTTATTTTGTTGCCAGGCATGGGTGGGTTACTACTAGTATAATGTATGCAGAGGTTTTCAAGAGTCTTACTTTCAAAACTATGAAAATTGTTTGCTGAGCCATTTGATACAATTTTATTGTATTAAAAAAATATAAGAATTGCTTAGGAAGAATTTTGAACACACATTGCCAATACATACACCACTAATTTCAGAGTTTCACACTTTATATCAGATACTTTAATTATAGTTTCTGTTAAATTTATGTTGAAGAACTATACATTATGTTTTTCCATTTTTGTTGGGGTGACAATAAAAGTTAGATTCTGTGCAGAAACATTTGAAAAATACCACCTAACTTAGGTTGTGCTTACATGTATTTTACATGTAAGCACAACAAAATAAAACATGTATTTTGTTACAATACATGTTGGCTTAAAGTTTAGAAATAAAGTAAAATCAACATGGTACATATTTTGGAGAGTTTTATTGTGTTGTTTCTTTTTAATCAAGGTTATCATACAGATAAAGTGTTATACCAGTAAATGGCTATTCCATGGTTTGTGGGTGAAATTGCAGAAATTGTATTGAAATGTGTTTTCTGAGATTCCACATTTCTCTTATTTTCATTGAGTCCTATTTTTACCAAACTCATTTGGTTTTTACATTTTCAGTCAATTCCAATGTGCTGAAACTCAAACCTGACATCTTGAGGTGAGCACAGAAGATCATAAAATAATATCAAGACTGTTTAAATCTGTTTAATAGCTTTCTAGATTTACATAAAGGAAAGTGGCATTACGATACATGTATAGCTGTACATCAGTCAAGCTCCCTATCCATGGCCTTAATGTTGTAATATGTACCAAAAAAACTGCTGGGCTTATGTTGTTTGGACAGAAAGCATTAAACACTTTGTCAAATATTGTGACCCAAAGGTTGGGTTGCAAAGAGAGGGAAGCTTGTTATTCTTCTCAGTCCATCATTTTGAACCCTATAAAGACCTGATGAGACCTCAGTGAACCAGAAATGAAAAAGTTGAAAATGATGTTGTATAATAATGTTATCATGGTTTCCCTGTGCATGTGTGGCTTTTCTGTAGGAATTCTGGCCTCACACTAACCCCTAAAACTTTTCCATATTCAATGCTACTGCATTAAAAAATATGCCAAATTAGGTTGTTTGTATCCCAGCAGTTTTAAAAATATATCAACAATACCAGCATGGATTGTGTTCTATGTGTGAATAACTCAGACCACATACCACCCTTTAAGAAAATGTCTAAGAATTTTTTCAACAAAGGCAAATACATAAATAAAATATACATATAAAAGTTGACTGTGTTTTATAAAAAGCAAAACAAATGAATCATATCACTTTGTACATAAAAATCTTTGTTTTCTAACGTCAGTAATTGTTCTTGTAACCTACAAATGGTTCGTAATATTTTGAGCGAAAGCTCTGTTTCAACATGAAAAAAACACAACAAACTAAGTAAAAGATCACAAGAACCAGTGTTTTTTGTGCAGTGTAGTGGCCTTTTTATACATTTATTTCATTCTAAATAGTGTTTTAAATATAGGCTCCAGGAGTCGTCATTTGTCTTTATTTACCATGAAAAGCGTCTCTGCGTTTTAAACATTTTTGATCTTGTTTCCAAAAAAATCCAGCTAAAATTCTCACTTTTTCCATCATGCTGTTTTTGTACAGTAAGTGGTCCAGAATAAGTCCCGACAATCCATTTTAATTTGGGAATCAAAAATGTCCAGTGTATTGTCACAAAAAACAGATACTAGTTACTGAACTACCATGTAAAGATTTCTCATGACAACTCATGACAAGGTTGTATTATTTGCTTTCCAAAGTCCATTATATACAATATATTTGCTTCAATCTTAAATTTACAAACCTGTAATACACAGCACTAGCAGCAACAAGTATAAGAAATTGATTGTGGGTGTGGTCAGAGTTGCTTTACCTGAAAAAAAAAACATTAAGAAAGTTAATAATAAAAACAACTAGAAGTTTATTTAATAATCAACTATTATCTTAATTCTTACCCTTAATACTTATCATCCTGACTGGGCCATCTCCCCCTTCATAGCGACCACGAACCATCAGTTCATAGTCTCCAAGCTGAGGCATTGGGAAGTCCATAAAGTGCCAGCCAGTGATGTAGACCTTCCCATAGATGTACCCTGTCTTTCTAAACATGACCTGACAAAGGAATAAAACCCCAGTAGACTGTAAAAAGTCCTAGCAGCCTTAAAACCTGAATGCATTCTTACTATAGAGGTGAAACGACGCTAACTGCACCCACCTTGTAGTACAGGGGGAAAGAAACGTTGCCAAACCAGTCATACTGGATGTGATCCCACCACACGTACAACCATTGTCCGGTCCAGGTGACGTAGCGCCACATTCTGGGAGGCTCGGAGGGTGCTGTGGAGAAACGGTTTACTTATTTTAAAGTATTTTAAAAGCATTGTTACAGATCCGATTGTCCGTTTTCATGTCGTTCTTACGCGGCCTCTTTGTGAACATCTCACAGTGTTCACCGGGCGGTCCAAAACCTGCTCCGTTGAACGCCCGGACCTCGATGAGGTAGTGCGAATCTGGCAGCATGTTCTCCAGCCGGGTCTGATTGACTGTAGCCGGAACGAATATGCGATTTGCCCCCGGTTCTGGATCGTCATACTTTCTCCAGTATTTGATCTATGTAGTAAGATACATTTTTGTAAGTCTTGTATTTTTTTTGGTGGATAGCATGGTAGGTATAGGTAGCAACTTGGGAAATAGTGACAAAGTGAAGATATACAAATTTGGATTCAAGTGTGTCAAGATAGGCTGACATTGATGTAAAGGACAAAGAAACATGTAGAAAAACACATTCATTTGAGTTTGCATTTATTTTATCACATGCTATATGAAAAAAGCAAATATGGCTACAGTTATTGAAAAATAAATAATGCAATATATTTTCTTCATATACTGCAATATAAATAATACATTTTTTAGAAAATAGTGTGGAACCAAAATCAATAGAAAAAAATCTTCTACAGTAACTTTAATATACAGCTGTGATTTGTTAATCTGTCAAGATTGTCAACAATATAATTTCCATACCTACATGACATCTCATGATAAGGCATTTATTTGAATAAACTCCATGTAAATCAGTATAAACTCAAAGATTTTTTTCAAGAGTTGTATTGGTTTGTACCTCGAAGGTCTTGTTCACAGACCATCAAATTCATACTGAACATTTTGACCTTCTATCATGTCATTAATTATAGTCTTTATTCAGTTATGCAACGTTGCAAATTTGACTGTTAAGGTCTGTAAATATTGTCTATTTTTAAAACAAATCCAAGCATTTCTTGACATGTTATTTTTAGCTGATCTAGTTTAAAAAAATGAGAGGGAAACGTCCATACCTGGTATCCCTCAATGTACTGCTGCAGTCCGGTTCCAGTATCAACCACAGGCAGCCACCAAACCACAGCTTCAGTGGAAGACACAGGCCTGGCGTAGACATCTGTGGGAGCTTCTATTGGGACTGGGTGACAAGAAAAAAAACAAAAAAACATATACATTTGAATTTACAAAACGCCTAAAATTATACTGTGCACCAGAAATTGAGATTAAATGTGATTAGAAAATGATAAGGCATATATCTAAAAACAAATTCTCACCATCTCTTGGATAATAGATGACCTTTGTGAGGCTGTACGGTCCATCTCCTTTAACATTAAATGACTTTATCTTCACCTGGAACTCTCGCACCAGGAAGTCCTCTTCGGTCAGAATGAAGTAGGAGTCTATGTAAACATGTCGTCTCGTCTCAGGATCCGAGATGGTTACATAAAACCAGTCGTAGGCATTGTGAGGCTTTAACGCAACGATGTACCCAAATTTCTTGCCATAGAAATACCAGGGCTGGACAGGCTGACGATTGCCAAATAAAAAAGAAATCAATGTACATTAGAGACTTGGAGGAGGCATGAATTCAACTTGTGAATTTGAAAGCTTACGGTCCACGTGATGACAATCTCGCCATTTCTACCTCCATATCCTGCCACGTCTGTGG
This sequence comes from Micropoecilia bifurca, assembly GCA_903067075.1. Lineage (NCBI taxonomy): Eukaryota > Metazoa > Chordata > Actinopteri > Cyprinodontiformes > Poeciliidae > Micropoecilia > Micropoecilia bifurca. Next base: position 23,773 of record CAEGAF010024887.1, read on the forward strand.
GAGAAACGACTGGAGCTGCACAAAAAAGGCGGCCTTTTGTTAGTTCTTCCTAAAAATTTGTCTTATGGCACAATCATAAATAAAACGGTTGTCAATGTACTTACCTGCGTCCCATGTTTTGATCTTAAGCGAAGGTATACTGGCCTCCCCGGATCCGTACTCATTGGTGGCGATGATCCTAAACTGGTACTCCATCCAAGGGTATAAATCTGTGACGTCTGCTTTCTCCAGAGTCCCATCTAGAACACTTGGAGCTGAGGGACGCAATTAAGAACTGCTTCAAATTTGATTGAACCACAGCTTATACTGGAATTGCGTTCATTGCTTTGGAGCAAGATGGCCCCCTGCTGGCCTAAATCAGGACTCACATGTGCTGGCATTCCTCCAGTCGTCTTCATTCAGAGCCCAGAAGTGTCTGGTCTGAACAGTGTAGTACAGGATGGGGCTGTTGTGGTCAGCTGGTTTGGACCACAAAAGTTTCACCCAGGTGTCGCCGATCTCCTCGATCCGGAGCACACCGGGAGGCCCGGGAACACCTGGAGGTTTAAAACAGAATCGATTTAAAACACTAGTGCACACGACAGATGGTGGTCTTGATTATTTTCACGCATCGACTTACCTACGACTTTCAGGTCAGCATAAGCCGTGTCGTCATCCACCACGGTTTGAGCGGTGCAGGTGTAGCGACCTTCATGCCAAATCTGTGCATTTTTTATCCTCAAGTCACCGACTCCATCTTCACTCTGACCAACACACACACAAAAAAAGTTCCAACTGTGAAACATATTTTCAGTGACTACATGCAAATTTTCAAAAACTAAAACACTTTTCAAGGTTAAAAAAATGCTTAAAATGTTGACTTACCATTACTCGCTCATAGTGTTGCCACTCGGCATTAAAGTCAATGACTCTGAAGTCGATGGCCCAGATGAAAGTGATGTCCAGCATGGGGTCGTGTGAAGCAGCACAGTGAAGAATCACCTCGTCTCCAACTCTAACCTCGGAGTCTTCAGGTGCTACAGTTAAACTTGTTGCCTCTGAGAATAAAAAAAAATCCAAATCATGATGGACAACAATAAGAAGGAATTGCAATATTGTGAGTGTAAACATATATTTTATCTTTATCTTTACTCTTTGTCATATTACATTAAATATTTATTTTCAAAAATCTTCTTGTTTGTAGTAACTCCTTGGAAGAGAATTATGCCCACTGCAACATATTCTTCATTATACATAGCGGTACGCAATGAGGAATTTTACCAAGTTTTTATTCTTCCTTTTATGTCAGACGCACCTGAACATGTGTGTGTTTTTAATGGCTCAAATGTAGCACTGGTTTTGTGGTATTAGCACATTTCTGATTAACTTAAATAGCAACCATTTAAGTGGCTAAATTTTCTTTCCCAATTTTTCCATGAATGAATCAATTTACATAAAAAGCTCTAAAGGACTTCAAAACCTTAAAAGAAAAAAATCCAACATAAAATCATAAATTTCAACTTTTTTAGTCAACAGAATTGGAGACAGTAAGCTTTTTATAAAACAAGTCATATTTTGACTTGCTGATGTTAAGCTTACTTTAAATAATTTCATTTTAACCATCCATAAAAAAAGACCGTAGAAAAGTTCTGACTAAAGTTATTCTATGTTTCAAAGTTTTATGTTTTTGATTAAAAACTAGTTAGTTTTAAAGGCAGATAATTGTATTAAAAAAAAACAACAACAAAAAGCAGAGAAGATCTAGGCGTATGAATGCTGCTACTATGATGCAGCTAACCTGTGATGGTAAGATATCCTGAACTGTCGGCCTTCCCTCTGTCATTCTCAGCGAAGCAGGTGTAAAGGCCTTCGTCATTTTTGGTGGCGTTGCGTATCTCCAGGCTTCCATCGAACATGACAGAAACACTAGAAGCAAGCAAAACAACAAGTCAGTTCATTAGAAAGTTGTTTACGACTATTCTGTTTCATAGAAAAAATTGCTTCTGCTGACCGTGAACTGTTGAAGAGGACCTCTTTGCCCTTTGTCCAGGTGAATCGAGGTTTCGGAGCAGCTCTCGGCTTACACTCTATTACCACACGTCTATCTTTGGCTCCAAGAAGATACTTCTTCACTGGGTTGAGCTCGAATGTTGGAGCCCAGGCTGGTGAGAGATGATAGGTGGGGATTTCAGTTTAAAGAACTGTTACCCAAAAAAAAGAAAGAATGAAAGAAGAGAATCGATACCTACCAACAACTCGCAGCTCAGCGTTGGCATATTTGATGCCCCAGTAGTTCTCAGCAATGCACTGGTACATCCCAGAGTCATCAAAAGTTAGACTGGAAAACTTCAGCTCGCCTTTGCCATACTAGAGGAACCACATGCCAGAGAGGAGTGCAGTTCCGTGGATAACAACACTTCTGATTGCACAAATTCTTTAAGAAAAAGCTTACAAAGAGATTACCATATATCCATCTTTGTACCAACGGATGAAAGGAAAAGGTTTTCCTGAAGCCACACAGCGCATTGTGTGTTCTGATCCAATGTCAACTTGAGTGTTGTTGATCGTTTCTGCCCATTCAGGTGCAGCTACATGAAGATAACAAGTCTTATTATTATTATTACTTCATACAAAAAAGGGAAACATTTAACTTGACTTACATTCCACATAAAGCCAGTTTTTATGCCAGTCCTTTCCTTTGGTGTTGATGGCTTCGCATTCGTATGAACCAACGTCTTCATACTGAACATTGTACAGATGGAGCACAGCGCCTGATTCGCTGATCTCATGATTTGGTGGGAGGTCAGTGGCGTCCACCTTCCTCCACACAATATGTGGGATGGGGCTGAGTGAGCATGGCGATAAACAAAGACAGGAGCTCGATACTTGGAGAACAGTATTCACTTTTAACGCATTGCAAACGCATTTACAGCATTTAACTTTCTTTACTACAAAAAAACATTTTTGCAGCATTTTTAGTTGTTTTAGAGCATGGGTTGCCTTTTTCAAAAACTATAACTACAGCTCTATAGACTAGACTAAGGCCTTCCATACCTCAGTGTTTTGTCTTTGTGTCCATCCTAAATTTATTTGCAAGTGCTCTGCTAATTTTTATCATGTTACAAAGGCCTACCAAGAAAGCTTTGAAAACATACTTTCCAAGAGCAAAGCACTCCAATGTAATATTTGAGGCCAGCATTGCAGTGGTGTCTGGAAACTTGACCCTAATGTCAGCTGGGTACTTTCTCTCCTCCCCTGGAAAAAAAATAACAAAACTGACAAATATAAATGACTCTAGACATTAAACTTTTTTATTTCAGCCTGCCACAGATTACGACTAACCGTCTTCTGGAGGTAAAGGGATGAGGGGGATGAACTTGGAGTAGACGCTCTTTCCTATGATGGGGCTGGAGACAAAGCAGGAGTAGTTTCCAGCATCCTGAGCTTCAACCTTTGCGATGTACAAGTTCCCCGTCTTCTGGGAAACAAACCGACGACGGTTTGTGGGCAGGAATACTGGGAACTCGTTGAAGATCCAGCGATAGCTTACTTCCTCTGAAAATAAAAACATAGACGAGTGGGTACGTTTTTGAGTTTAACAATTACAAATCCTAATTTGTTTGAGTGCATACATACGTGGCCAGGCTTTTGGTGGGACACACAGCAGAACTGCTCCCTGGCCTTCTTTGACATACACTGGTTCCCTCTCTTCATCAGGAAATTCCTCAATATCTACATGAGAAAATGAAAAACAAAAACCAAAAAAAATAATAATAATGATGAAATCTTGAAGCTTTGGATTGGCTTTTACCAATCTTTCAAAGCCAAGTTAGTCTCATAGATTATTAGTTATATAATTTATGCCTGTGCTCACATCCAAACTTGACTCGGGCCTCCTTGCTGAGAACAGTGCCGTAGATATTACGGGCCACACACGTGTACGTCCCGGCGTGTTTCTTCTGGATCGGGTTAGTGATAACCAGGTTCCCTCCAACTAGGCTGTAGTGTTCATCTGGTTGTTCCATCAGCTTGATCTCCCAGTTATCCCGGCGCCACCTGTGCAGGAAAATACCATGCTTGTCTCGTTGCGAACCAGAGATACTGTACACAAAGAAACGTCCTCCTTACCTGTACGTAGCTGGAGGATTTGCACGGGCCCTGCAGTTCATGGAGATCCTCTTATCGGGCGAGTCATCGGTGTAGACCACATCCATAGGCTCTTCTTCAAAAATGGGACCATAACCAGTAGCGTCCTCTGAGACAATATAAGAAAATATGTTAGTTTGTGTTTTAAAACCTCACTAAATAAGCCTTGGTGTTTTAAACTCACCTCCATATATTCTGGGTTCACCAAACAAGACGGCCACTAATCAGGAAGAAACATTGAAACATTGTCATGATCCCCGACGATGAGAATGCATTTAGTTTACACTTGACTGCAATCTGTTCTACCAACGTAGTTTTAGTCTTACATGTGACGGACACAGAGGAGAGGAGGCCCAGCAGCGATAAAAGTGTGGAAGCCATGATGCATCCGTGCAACCGAGTAAGTTAGATGGATGGAAAGACGGGAACAAGGAAGGAGGAGGATGGACAGGGCATGAACTGGAGTGGGCTGAGAGAGACCAAAACAGAAGACATTTGCATTCACTTGAGCAGGTCATCTAAAACAATAAAATTTTGTCCAGAGAGAAAGGTACAGTGAATATTCGGTTTGATCCCCCTGACTGGTGACTGATAGTCTTGCCATCTTAAATCGGATCCGTTTTGATTCGGTAAATGCATCATTCCTAAGTGCTACGAGGTGTGGAAGATACTGAAGACTCAAATGAATTTCTATTTCGTTCTTGTAAGAAAGAAAAATATTAGTAAAGAGGAATAAATTGAATTGAGACGACCCAGAGGTGTACAAAGCTTTTTAAATTGTATTTTTATTCGCATGGCCAATAAATGTCTGTGGTTTGTTCAGGTTTTATAAAAAGTAAAACCTGAACAAGAGAACAGCAGAGAACAGTAAGGCAGAATACATTTTTTAAATCATTTCCAGCATTTATTCTTTGTGTATTATGCAACATGTTGGATTTGGACATTTCAGCAGCCTTTTGCAAATTTAAGGTTTCTGTGGGAAAGACAGCTTTAGCAATGCAAGTTGCTCTCGTTATGATAGTACAAGATCCTAAAACTAAATTAGAATTTTGACTTGTTTTGTCTTTGTTTTAAAATAATAGAAAAGCCTCTTTTTGCAGTAACCAATCTCTTACACACAAGAGATTGCCTCATGTCTAAGTGGAAGCATTCAATGACTGCATTAAAGCAGGAACACTGGGGAAAATGTTTAGATTTGTTTTTCTTGTCAAGAAACCAGAATTAACAATCTGCAACAACTGGTCAAATAGAACAAAGATCAGAAATCATCAACAGAATTCTGATTATTGCATCTCTAATTTTGTCCCATTGTGGTTGACTGTTTAATCAGCATATACTATGTACCTGGACATGTGTAAGTAGGGCGATATGTGAGACTTTCCAGAACAAAAATGCTCAAAGCTGACCTATCTATATGAACGATTAAAGACAGCAGTGACTCAGCAGAAAAAAAACGATAGACATGCTTGCCTGAATCGCAACAATAAATCCCCATAAGAGCAAAACAAAAAATATTTCTGCAGTATGCAGTGTGTCTTGCTGTGTAATCGCACAGTAAGGAAGACTCAGACAGGCTGAGTTAGAGGTTTAAGATTAAAACAGATACAGAGGGGAGCTGCTATATATAGCAGAATGCAGAGAGCAGTGGGAGACGACTCAACCTTCTGTGTGCAGACACAGACATTATGCTGGAAAATTACACAGCTAAATATACAAACATTTTCTTTTGAAGAAAATTCTGATTGAAGTGGATATTAAATCGAGTACGTTTTTCTTTTTTTTGTTTGTTTGTTGTCTGCCAACAAGAGAGGTCTTGGGCTCTTCTGTGTAAAACGGTGAATCCTTGCTTGGATGATGAAGCATTCAATATGAAAGGAAACCATAGCAAGGACGGGAACAGATACACCTTACATGCACCATGTGTGGAAGGACACATGGTGACCCTGTACAATGCCTGTATAAAAGTATGTACCTTCTTAGGACTTGTGTGTGTTTTTTGTCAAACAATCAGATAAACTAGAATATCAGACAATGAACAGAAGACGTAGTTTTCAAATAGTTTAAGTGAAAACGGCAATAAATCACCTTAGGTCAATGTGAAAAAGTAATAGCCACTGAAACCTAGAAACTACAGATGACTGAGAGCAAGTTCTACTTTTATCTCATTTCTCAAATTCTTTCGCAAGTCTTGGTGCTCTTCACGATGTTGTTTGGTAAATATGCGTTTTTGCTAACCTTGGCGCTCTCCCATGAATGCAACATTTTCTTTAAGCTGTGTAAATGTGAGATGGTTCACCTTTTCCTACCACAAAATTTCCCTCCACTTAACTTCCCATTTTTATGCATGGTTACAGCAATGACATTTATTTTTGAGGTGTGCTAATAACTCTCTTATTAAAATGTTAAATGCTCCTGTAATTCTTAAAATCAGAATTGGTGAAAATCGGCATCAACAGGTTATAACGTTATAAAAATGAGACATCTTAAACGGTCCATAAAGTTTTGACCTGTGCGCCTCCAATTTAGATCTCCAGAATAAGAGCAAAACTCCTGTTCAAGGAAAAGCAAAAATAAGTGCAAATTTCTATGTAAGAGATCATCATACAGAGATCAAACACAAGGAGTGCTAAAATTTTGGACAATGTTGTTCCTAGTTAGCAACCAGAAGTTACTACGAATGAGAAACAACACGGACATAATGTTAACAAAGCTCTTTACCAAGAAGAGCCATAGTTTAGAGGGGAGACTGCAGCTCTGGGTCCGGAGGCAGTTCTGATGACTCAACACTAACATTGCTACAGCACACAGCACTCAGATGCCTGTGTTGTGCCACTGCTAGTCAATATGCCCTCTGTCTATCTTCGGGACGGAGAGATAGCATGAAACAGCAAGGTCTCTTCTATCAGATCTCCTAAATGGCAATATTGTGTCACAAAACATGTCTCAAGGATGCAAAAACATTTAAATGTCGCTTTATGGCTTATCTATCTCATTCTGGATCTATCTGATTATTTTTTTAGAGAGCGTTTTCATGCTTTTCCCTGTATTGATAATCCCTTCACAGATCCTCTTTGGATTTCCTGCCATGAAATTTAGGTCACACGTATTAAGCCAAGCCTACTGTTTCAGCCACTGGCTGAACGGTGATGTCTGCTGTGGCTTGGTGGATTCAGAGAATCACAGTCAGAACAATCTCTGATTTATTAAAAAAAAAAGAAAAAAAGAGAGAGATTGTTGTCTTTAATCCTATATGTATAAATCCTGATTTAAATGTCGGATTTGGATTTTAAAACCCTAAAAAATAATTCACTGACCACATTGTGTCAAATGCTGAAGAACTTCCAGGAGAGGTTTTCCACAAGAAAATGGTTTCTGCCAATATGTTGAGAAATCACAGACTTTAACTGCAGAATTTCACAAAGAAAAGTTTTTATAAACCTTACCGTACTCAAAAGAAATATCAACTATTTCTACCTTGTGTGCATGATGACTAGGCAGAAGAATCAGATCAGTATCTGATCAGATGTTACTATTTGTAAACACTATGGGAGACAATCATTAAAAAATGGGCCAGTGCTTAAAACTAAAAGTTACCCTCTCTTTTTTTAACTCAGAAAAAATGGAGAAAAAAAGGAAATGATTAAATATCTTCTGTCATATTTTTATTCCATCTTACTTGACCTACAAAAGGAGCTTCTGTGGATAACAGTAAAACTATTTACAAGGATTTTTACAGAAAGTAGTAATGTAACAAATGGGTAATTCTAAGGCGAGAGGTCGCATTTATATATAAATAATGAGGGAGTGGCCATTTATGCAGCTCCCTTCGCCCTTGCAGCCTCTGTCACTTTCACCTTGCGTCTCCTCCCTACCTTTACTTTCTAGCTGTTGAGTGTTTATCTAGAAGTCTACGACTCCCGACTAGAGAATGACTGATTTTTTTATCCCCCCTCCCCCTAATATTGCCGACTCCAACGAGGCCGTCCGGATATAACGCCTCAAAAAGTAGCTGCGCAGCTCCTTGCATCACCTCAGCCTAATGACGCCGGAGAGGCACCGGGAATTCGTAGCTCTGCATTGCGGTACTTCAGAGCGGGTCCACTTCAGCACCACCGCGAGCCCAAAACATTCAGAAATTAAGAGGCACGAAAGGCGAAGCGCGGTCGGTCTTACCTTCGAGACAGAAGGACTGGGAAGAAAAAAAAGAAAAAGAAAAATTAGTAGTCTGTCTTCATGGCACACACGAACCCGAACCGCATCGCCCCCCAGAAACGAGCGCACCCCGCCGGAACGTCCCGTTCAGGGTGAACTTTTCTATTGGCTGAGAGCGGCGCGTGAGGAAGGGCGGCGACGCCGTGGCTGTGATTGGTCCACGAGCAGGAGAGGCTGGGAGGGATGCAGCGGAGACGCAGCTGCGCATCCCAGACAGGCACAGGCGTCATGGAAACGGTGAAAACGCGAGTATTTGCCCACCTGCGGATTTTTATTTTTTATTTTTTCCATTTTATCTTTAAAGATTAAAGTTTATAATCTTAAACTTTAATCTTTAAAGTTTAAGATTATAAAAGGACATGTCAATATCACCCAAGGATAATACATAAAAAGGATGTTTTCCCCCTCTTTATTTACTAACATTTACAGCATGAATATTCTTTATTATGATCATCTTTTTTTATTTATTTACTTTAAGTTCTTAAAATGATCTGAAGACCCAATACATGCTGATTTCAGATCCCATCCTCACCACTGTTATAATGGACGGGTTTGTAAACTCTGAAATAGCACCATATCTTAAATACAAACCTGAATGACAATTGTTTCCTAATGGATTATTATCAATGTGAAAATCCCTCTTCTTTTCATTCTTAAAAGAACATAAGTAAACATTTCTCAAAATGCTCCTCAGTCTATTACCCAAAAGTGAAGTTTGGCAAGATTGTAAACTTACTCAAACATGGCTGCCTTGAAGAATAAGGAAGGAGAGCATTAATAAGTAAAGAAGGCCAACTGTAATTCTGAAAAAGCTGCAGAGACACAAAGTTTAAGTAGAACAATCTGTGAACACAACATGGATTCCTTATACAGTCGATAAATCTTGGCTTTATGGAAGAGGAAATGTATAGCAGTTGTGTAGGAAAACATATTGGGTGCAAAAAGACATTTCACCTGGAGGACAACAGGTACAATGAAAGAGGTTTAAATCACACTGTATTAACTATATTGACTATGGTCCAATCAAAGTCCAGCCCTGATTCCACAAGTTGAAAAGAAACGTTCAAATGTTTAAAGATTGAACAGATCCACTAGGAGGAGCCAAATCTTACACTTTAACACGTTGCACTGCAGCAAACATACAAAAATAAACCAATTTGAAATCCCGAAACCAACATTTATTCGTTTTTTTGTACTTCATTTAAAATACAAAATATTTTTGCAATATTATATTGTGAAGCAAACCATTCAACAGCCTTTCATGCTTCTCATGTAGCTTCAACATTAACCAGAATGTTATAATTATATACTGTTTGAGCCAGCAACATTGTTTCCAGGGTATTCACACTGAAATGCACCAGTTAGTGTGTCCATGCCATCCTACTGTATTCTCCAACTTAGTAGTATATGTTTCATTTTCCAGTGCACAATCATAAAAAAAGTCATCTAATTTAGGACAATCTGGTTATCCTAAATTAGATGTGCAAACGTATTTTGAAATAATAGTCCACTTAATGTTTTTTGGTAATATTTATATATATTAAATATAAAAAGCCAGAAAATGTGCATGAACCACCAGAAATAGAAACAATACAGGTGTCACAAGAGCTCAGTCACAAGTTAAATCATCAGAGGTGATACCCGATACTGTAGGCTAAACATGTTTACCTGACGCTAATATATATATTAAAAAAAACAAAACAGAAGTTCACACTAAGTCAAAGAGCGAAAACTAGAAGTCGTCTAATTCCTCACAGTCTAACTTCCTCACCCCATGCCAACTCTGATCTTAACACGTCTAAGCTCAAATCAAACCGTTATTTACAATAAACAGAAAATACATATATCTACACGTGGTGTTCTGACATGTTGAAACCTAAAAACTTGATGCAAGTTATGATAAAGACATAAAAATGCTTTAAAAACAAAAAAGAAAAAAAAGAATCTCCTATGTCCAGAAGGAGCAAACTACAGGACACACATTGGAACAATAGAAAGCAGTGTGCACTTCACACACACACACACACACACACACACACACACACACACACACACACACACACACACACACACACACACACACACAGCATGCATGTGTTGCACACGCTCGTGAACTCAAGACATTCACACCTGCACTTCATCTGCAAAAACATGAAACCTGCACTCAGACTGTAATATATACTGCAGAAGGTAAGCAAAAATGCATAAACCAAAGTCACCAGTGCATTCACTCCTTGAAATGAAACAAGCAGTATTTTCATTCACATAAACAGATACACTTGTATCCACATTCAGTATTATTATTATTCCCCTCACCCCCACACTTATTTTTCCCAATGGTGACGGTTACAATAGGACGAGACGAGGTGATGAAACTGGTTCACACTGGCAGTTATCTGGTGAGCAGTTTGGCAGTAGTTTAGTTTAGGTTTTTGATGAATGAGTTGAGAAAGGGAATGTCTGACATGAACGTGTGATCTAGAGTTTCCGATCAAATGCCCATTTTGGAATCGCTTAGCTCTCAGCAAGATGCTTTCTGTTTATGAGAGGATGGAAGCCGAATAACATGATTGTCGACAAAGCTATGACCATAGAGCTAAAGTAGGTTCCTTGCACTTACTGCCACTTTTGAAATGTGTTTTCAGCCTCGTGCAGGAACCTGGACCCCTAAGAAAATCTGAATTAGAACAGCCTTCATTAACAAGTTGACCCTTAATTTGTTCTTTATAGCTTACAAAATGGTCAAATCTGTCATATTTTCTGGCAAAAAAAAAAAAGATCATTATCGGCTTTATATTAAAGACTACTTAAAAAAACTAACTTTTTTTCATGAGGTGCCTTTTATGAAGCTTTGAACATCCACCTTGTTTTTAACATTTTGGTTTGCATAAATTGGCATTGAACTGTGGATCTAGGTAACTGTTTTCTACAAAGGCACTAGAAACCATGCTGACAGCTTTGTGATTACCAAAATACCTCCAATATTCTTAGCAAACTTATACAATTAGAAAATTTCCGTGAGCACGTGTACATAAAACAAAAGTGGATGATTAATGCCAGTGAAATGAATGTTAAGATGGGAGAGTTTTGACAGGGTTTGAACAGCAGGTGGAAGCAATAGACAGCAACACTGGATCAGTCATTAGTGTTCAGCAACAAGGGTACAATGTAATGGTAATGGAGTATAAGGTAAATGATGGTAGAAACAAACAGACTGTTAGGAACCATAGTGGCTTGGAAATGTGTTGAAACTTTTACTTTTTTATTGGATTTTGCCACATTACAACCTTAGCTCCAATGTATTTTTTAATAGCTAACGTAAAGGTCGCATGACTGTAAAATGGAAGGATTAGGATTTATGGTAACCAAAATCTTTTTTTGCCATTGTAAAATAACAAAAGGGTGATGTGCATTTGTGTTCTGCTCCTTTTCCGCCTTGATTTATCTAAACAAAATCACACTATTTTTCTACATCTGCCTGTTAATCGGAGGCTGTGCCTTTCACTTTTGAACAATGGACAAGAGGCATTCACCCTGTATGACAAAGGACATTAGAGGGCATGCAGACACTCACAGAGGCCAGGTACATGGCATGCATGTTTTTCAGATGAGGGGGAAAAAAAAAAATCGAAGTACCTGGAAAGAACCTATGCACTATATGAACAGAAACTAAAACTTTAACCAAGGAACCTCAAAAGTTTCCAATGTATATCTTTGCACTTGCCTTTAAAAATCACCAAGGAGGAAATACATTGGGGGATGCTTAATTTTTTTGCATAAACGCTTATGTTTTGCCAAAGTCATAGAGTTGGGCTCGAGAAAATCAGTGAACAAACCGCATCGTGATGGCTTTCATTAACCACAAATGGAAAAAGAGTACAAGAAAATTCTCAAAACAAAAACCAGCCTAACTTAAGCTGCTTCGCCAACAAAATGCAAAACGAAAAATGTGGTGGAAATATAGCACGAGAAATCCACCAGGGGAAAAGTTCCAGTTTCTAGATTTGGAAAGCTGGAAGAGAGACAGCCCAAGTAACTTTCACCTGCAAAGACAAGCTTAATGTGATTCAGCAAAGTACAAACGCATGCCACTTTTCTTAGATTTTCATCATGGAAAATGTTTATGAATCACCTTGTGTTGGTCTCTCCTATAAAATCCCAATAAAACCCATTGAAATATAAGGTTGCAATGTGAGAAAATGTGAAAACATTTAGTTTAGCACGGCGCTGCTAGAGTGCGACACCAGCCTGGCTCTCCAGGCTTTTCAGGCACTACGACCGAACAGACCTGACCTGGACAATAGCTCCCATTCTTTCTCTAGCACACACACACACACACACACACACACACACACACACACACACACACACACACACACACACACACACACACACACACATACAGTCCATCTGTAATAAAATAAAGAAAGGCAGTTAAATAAAAACACCTACTAGTTTCTACTTTGAGTCACTCTTTTCGCAGCTGGAATCACAATACCACTTGCTGCCATGTTTTTTTCTTCTATATGTCAAACACCATATAACATTTTTCTGCAAGTAAGAAAATAACACCCTGGCTCACAGGCGTGCACCAAATACAGCGTAAGATGCAGCATACTTCTGCAAAAAAAATAAAAAAATAAAAAAAAGACAAGAGGAAAGTAAAACAGACACACGATTTGCTCCATGCAGTTGCTTATGAATGTGATTCACTTATATTAGCCTGCCTGCGGATCATATGCCATACTTCCATCAAATATATATATATATATTTATATATACTCGCTATATTTATCATGTTTGTTAAGAGACCACTAACACGCACACGTACACTTGGCCTTGTTTCAGTCTGAGTGGTTCAAATCCCCTCTGGCACATTTCGTCTGCTTTTCAGTATTGCTCGCCGTCTCTTTTCTTCTTTTTAATGGTTGTGGGGGATTCAAAAGTGTGTGTTCACTGGTAGGTCACAGTGCGACTGGGGCTGCCGGGGTGTGGAGATGAGGACATGTCAGCAGTCTTGGCGTAAAGGCAGCCTTGACCACCAGAGTGACGGCAACCACAGGGTAAAGGTAGGTGCCCGCGACGACGGCTGTCGCCTTAGCAACTGTCACCACCGGGATGATCACATTTGCCAGGGTGACTGACGCGGGGACGGCCGTAGCAACCGCCGCAGTCAGGCGGTTAGACAAACGAGTTCATGGCGTTGACGGGCGACGGCGCCTCCGAACTCTCGTTGCCTTCATGCGTGTCCTTCTCCTTCTTGCCGCTGTATTGGCCGATGAAGGAGCCGTCCTCGTTGAACTGTCCGTCCCCGCCCTCCCCGTAGTCCACTAAACTGTCGTCGCTCTCGTCGCGCCGCACCGTCCCGTTGGATGGCGTCCGGCTGCCCTTCAGTGGCTTGTGGTCCTCGGTGTCACTGTCAAGAGGGCGGGAAGGTGAAGGAGCGAAGATTCGCTGAGAAATTATTCACGCCGTCGATGGGGATTAGAACAGGCTCTTCAAACACATTCACATTCTACAGCTTTTCCACTGCACAAGCGCCACAAGAACATGGTGGCATTTTTTTGATGCCAAATTTTGCATCTACAACAATTAGGCATGGGTCAGTTTTCAATATGCAAGATAGGTTTCTGTTTTAAACTATGACTTTGTTTTTGTGGCATAAGGTGGTTGCTGCAGACTGACAGTCGGCCAAGGGAAAGGAATTTCCATAAACTTTCATCTAATCTTTATGGAATGTAATTTTTCACTATTTTAGCAATATTTCAACAAATACTGGCAACAAGATGCAAAAGTTAGAAAGTAAGTTTAATTAAACAGCCTACTGAAGGTAAGATACAAATGGAGAAAGGATTCCATCACCAAACATGACGTGATTTCAATACTCTCTGTTTGTCTAGCTGCCTATTATACCGGCCCATGCCTAATTACAACTGCACAAATTAATGAAGTGATGTTCCTGTACTTGTACAGTGGAGCAGCTCAGCTACATAACAGTATCATGTATAGCGTTAGTGCTTTAATGCTTGTGCACTAATGGAGGAAGTCTGTCAAGTGCGTGCTGTTTGACTTGTTGCAGAGAACCTGAATAAGAACTGTTTTAGTCAATATGCCAGCAGGTAACATGCAGCAATCCAAAATGCAATCAGAATGTCTATTTTGATGCTGCATTTCAGTAAGAACTCCTTGATCTTTTTTTTAATGCAAGCTTTTCAAGGATAGTATCAACTCCACCTTTAGATTTTTTTTCTTTACCAACTGTCTGTTTACAATCAACAAAGCAGTATTTATTTGATAAAATTATGAAGGTAGGGTAAATAAAGGCAACTTTTTTGGCGTTAGACCATTTACTAAGGTAATACAGACCCAGTTACACATGGTATTAACTGAAGTGGATAACTTATAAGTATCTTTTTAAAACCATAGAGAAGCTGTTAACTGATTATTGACACAACATTACAGATGGTTTGAAATAAAGCTGGAAATATAATGATCCTCTGTGCTGCACATTCTTGGACCGCTCTCTTCAAATTTAGGCAAGTAAACATTTTACAACTAATGAGGATCCAATGGTATAAATGTTTGTCTTTCCCATTTTGAAGAGCGACTAGTCCGATGGTAACAGCAGATATACGCATCAGGGTGACATTATGTAACTACAAAAACTAGATACATTTATATAAAAGCTTTTTAACAGATGTATACATATCCATTGCACTAAACAAATAAAAACTACTAACAAGGAGACCAAGACAGCTTTAAAAGACAGCAACGTCTGATTTCCTGACACTAAGTTATTAAATAAGTTAATAAATCAACAAGACTGTCACCTTAATGCCAGGTGTAAACAGGGTCTGCGCTGATGCTGCTTGTCCCCACAGATTAATCCACTAAAGTTAGAAAGCGTTTTAAAAGCAACCCAGGGTTGCGTTAGGTGCATGCTGGTTTTATTGCATGTCTTACCTCTCCATTGACCTAAATCCCACAGAGGAGAAAGATAAAAATGCAAATTTACATACACAGCACTTTGTGGATAATTCATTAGTTTTTGGCCACAGAAAATGTATATATAAATATATTTCACAAAGACGAAAATTTACAAAGATGCAAGTTTCCATTTGCATCTTTGTAAAGTAAGCATGCAAATGGAAAGTAGAAAACAAACAAACAAACAAAGTTCATTTAATATATCTCTAAATTCCAAAAATATACCTTGACCTAATAATGTTATCATTATGTCAAGGTTCTTAATTACATCTTCTAAATCAAGATGATCTCATTGAAAAAAACAAACAACTAATAATGCATTTGTTTTACATTTTAGAACTAGTTAGTGAATATGACTGGATATTGCTTAAAGCTAAATTGCTGTGGATTAATCAAAACCTTTTCAGGATTACAGGGTCAATTAGACGGCCAATGAAAAGGTGAGTTGGTAAAACAGAGCGTGTTCTGAATTTTGCCTTGCCTCGATGGAGCGTTTGAAAATGGAGCCGGGTGAAGGGGAGTGTCTCTGTAACCTGACGACATGTTTTACATACATAAAGTAAATAATAAAAATAAGAGCACACATGTATTTCTTACTATTACTCTATTGTAGAGTGTTTTCTCTCACCTGTACTCCCCAAATGTCCCATCGTCCTCCTTCATAGGTTGGATCTCCGGGTCTTGATGAGCGTCTTCTTTCTCTTTAACTGCAGACGACACAATGAGAGCCTTTTAAACATGCACTCTTCCAATCACCGCAGTTATGCAGCTTACTGGTGCCAGCTGTGAGTTACCTGGATATTTGCCACCTTTGTTTCTCTTGATAAAGCATACGATGAGAAGCACCAAGATCAGGAGAGCGATGGCGCACATCAGTCCGATGAACCAGCCCTGCGTGGCGATGTCTACCTGCCGGTTGGGGACAGCTGGAGGAAAAGACAGAGAGAGACAGGAAGGGGCGAAAAGAACAAATGGAAAGAATGAGAACAACCGGCTGAGAACATTTGAAGAGATGCACCAATAAATGGGCGGGAGATCTGAAAATGGCCAACTTAGCTTGTTAGAACAACATTTGTTGTTCAAATCAACAGCTGTCTGGTTACAACATTAAAAGTATGAAATCTTTCCTATTGGCACATTAGGAAACAAGATGCACTACAAACATAGCTAAGCTCAAAACTTAGATATTTTCTGTAGCAGTGAGGTGTTTAAAATTAAGTCTGAAAAAGCACAAAAAGAGAAATTGTTGAGAAGAGACTGTTTTCACATAAAAAATATCCTCAGTTAATCCAAGTAGCTATAAATAAAAAGGAAGCAGCTGTTCTTCTGTCTTATCCTTCCGAGGTTTTGACTCTCTGTTATTGAACTTCCTGGATTTATAAAAGTTGAAAATTAAGCTAAAGGAGAATGGAACAAAACAAAACAAACAAACAAAAAAACCCCCATAAAGTCCTGTTCCAGGTTTGATCAAACTGGAGATCAGAAATCTGCCACAAAACTTGGTGCATCTCTTTACATTAATAGTGAAACTTAAATGGTTGCGTGATGGAGTCCAAAACTAAAGTTAACAGAGACTTCAAACTTTGAAAAAAATTCAAAGATGGATCAACATGCTGTTTTTTTTGAGACATTAAGTAAAATGGTCGAATGAATAGAACACAAATAACAGAAAAAAATGAAATTAGAGTAATTATTAATGTCACATGGTACATTTATTTTGCTTTGTTCTTTTTTTCTTGAAGTTTATTTATTGTTCTAATATGTCATGTCTTTCATAATCCTTTTATTGAGTAAAAAAATTGTTTTTCTTTTCTGGATATTCTCCAGAGAGAAGATCTAAGGATTTGAACACAGCACAGTTCAGATTCCCTCACGTGTTCTCCTCTTTAAAGATTTGAGTTTATTCCTGTAAGAGTTGCTTTCAGACTATACATGCATCACAACTATTGAGTAAAACACCACCAAAGGTAGGTCTGATTGGACACAAACTCCTCCCAAATTCTCAATAAAATCTTTCTGACAAACAAGATCTTTTCAAGAGATCAACTATTTTAGAAAAAAAGAACAAAACCTGAAACATGGCGTGAGGAGCAGGTGAAATGAAAATGACCTGAAGTAAATGGCGACAGCTACAAAACGACTACATTCACGTTTGATTGCAACAGTCGACACCTGGTGACTGAAAACAACAGGAAACCGACTTAAACCAAACACAAAAGACAGCCTTGCACCCCGAGGCTCGCCGCCTCACCTGGCACTGTGACCGACACTTCTTTGGTCTGGTGGACCGCCGGGCCGGCGCCATCTCTAGCTACCACGCGCACAGAATAGGACGTCCCCGGCTTTAGGCCTTTTATAGTATGCGAATGTGTACTGTTTACTGACTCCCTTTTCCACTCATCACCTGGAAGTGGTGCAGCGGATGGAGAGGGATTAGAATCGGACAACGTTTGGAAGAGCTGTATTCACAGAGATATGGAAAATGAAGGAAGCAAGGAGAGCCCTTACTGTTTTCTACAGAATATTCCACAAATAAAATCTTATTGTGTCCAAAGTATTCCCAACTGATCACTGGGCCTTCCTCTGACACAGATGCGTTAACCGTTCCGAACACAGGCCCAGCAGAAGGCACTGGGCAGACAAAAGAGAAAACAGATGTTCTTATTTAAATATGAAACTGAAATTTCAGCTTAGAAATTTTTTCATCATGATCAAGTAATTATATATATTTTTTTAAAAACCTACAAAATAAAATTTAAATTGCTACTTAAGAGTCAAAAATCTGTGTATTCATACACATGAAGTTTGCAGAATCAGTTTTGCATATTTTGGTTACATAAATAATTTCAAAATTAAGCCTACAAAGTCATTTAGAAGACAAGAAAACAGTACTATTTTTTTTATTTTAAATGTTGCAAATGTCCTTTTTTTTCTAACTTTTTCTGTGACAAAGCAGGAAATAAATACGGTAGTTGTTGCAAAAATTACAATTCCTTGTAAAGACTATTGTTACCCTGGAGTTCCATAGTGCAATACCACATTTAGAAACCACGCAAAAATCTGTCATTTATTCGTTGATAAAAAAAAACTATCAAATAGTCATCTAATCAAAGCAGAGATGTTTTTAAAACAATAATAAAAAACATTTTCTACTTAAAAAATATTTTAACATTCTAGAAAAATTCTCAAAAACCGAACATTGTTTAATTCTGCGTCATATTATGCGCTTCTTTGCATTAGCCTCATGCACGTAATCCTAAAACACAGCAGAGTTGTGCTTGGATGATGGAGTCGACGGTAGTGTGACCATTTTATCGACCAAGAACTTGCAGTAAGATAACAAAAATAAATAAAAGAAAAAAGAAAAGTCAGAATATATGTCCAGAAATTAATGTTGATCAGCAAAGGCTAGTTTCCCCAATGTAAGATATCTAAAAAAACAAAAACAAAATACATTTCTCTTCAATAAATAAATGACTTGAGTTCCTTTCGGGGTCTACTTTTAAAGAAAACCATTTTTGCAGCACTCAGTGTAAGCCAGGGTAGACATGGGAAGTGCTTGTACCCTTGTGAAGTGGGGGATGTAGAGACAGAGTGATGGGGGAGGTTGGGTGAGGGGGCTCTGTGGGGCCTGAAAGGACACGGAAAGAGTAAGACAACACACATACAGAGCACATGACAAAAGGCAACACACGATACTGAGAAACTGAGATCAGATATTCTGTGCTACCTCTGAGCTTTGTAATTCAGAACTCGATCAAACACTGAATTGATCGTTGTATCCAGACCAAAATTAGCCAGATCTGATTTACAACAAGACAGGTGTGCAAACAAATTGGGCTTGATTAAAATGTCTTATGTAGCAGATCAAAGACAACAGGTAGCAGAGGGTAACAAGGAGAAGGAAATACGTTATAGAGTTAGATTATACAGATAGCAAGCATAGCAACAAGGCAGTGTGCATAAAGGTGAGATACATACATACAGCTCATTAACATGCATAACCTTGTTTTTCCTCAATGTGACATTAAATCAGATTTGAATGTTTCCTGTTCCAGCTCGGCAGGGATTACCAAAATCCTTACAGATTATTCTTTTTGTCTTTCTCCAAAGTCAGAAATTAACATATACTATAATTACTACACCACTAATCTTTTTTGGAAGCTCAAGTGATGATTTCATGGCATTGTAAGCTTCTGAAAGGTTTAACATGCAAGCTAATTAGAGGTGGACCAGTAGGTATGTTGTGTTGCTTCCTTGTTGGATATTATAGAGAAATGAAAAGAAATCAGCAAAGATATCAAGAAGAGATTCGCGAACCTCCATAAGTCTGATTTACCCTTGGACAGGGCTTCCAAATGTCTGAAGGTGCCAAATGCCTCCAAAATATTATTTATAAAGATAAATGACCAAAACACTTGATATTTAGGAAATAAAAATAATTGTGGTAATTAAATGACCTAAAACAAGAAAACAGGAAACCTTTTGCCTGATTTTAAGTCACATAATGAGGAAAAAAAAGGTTACATGTCAACTTAACTTGTAAATATCTAGGATTAACTCTAAATATAACTATAAAATATGATACTCTAGGGTTTATGCTGGTTTTCTAATGGAAAAAAAATAAAAATAAAACATGTCATGCAAACATGTTACCTTTGCCTGGCTGTATAGTGGGCTGAATAAGAGCTTAAAAGAGAAAAGGAAAGACAAAGACAGGCCTGTAAGACATTAAGTGGGGGATAAAGAAGAACCTCCTCATGGTTGTCAGTTTTAAAGGAATCTTTAACCCCTGCTGATGTACGATACTGACCTTTTTTGTCAGAATTTCGGTGTGAATCACCTCAAGATAAATACCGAAAACACACGGGGCCATACCTGTATCCATGGCTGTAGACGCCTCTTCTGTGATTTCAGGGCCGGGGCCTTTTCTTGTCCGGGCCTTCAAGTAAAATTTATAGAGGACACTTGTGTTCAGGCTGGTCAGTGTGATGGTCGTCACGTTGGCTGGAAAGGTCACTTCCTTGACTGGTCCCAGTTCACTTGTGGTGTTGACTGTTGAGGAAGCAGAAAGAAGTCAGTGATGGGAAATGAACGAGTACGTAAAAGCAGAAGAGAAAACAAGTTATTAGGTCCTCTGGTTACCGGGGTGGTATTTGAGAGTGTATCCTGTAAGGCGTCCATTGTTGCTCAAAGGTGGGCCCCACTTTAGCGTAAGAGTGTCCAAACCGTGGTCAGTCACACTCAGAAAAGAAGGAAGATCTGGAACTGAAATACAAAGTAAAGCCACAGTCAGGATTTATTATGTGTTAGAAATCTCTGGAATGAATGTCAACTTTTCAGAGGATAACGCTACACTTTATATACACACACCTCCTTCGGGGGTTTCAAAGGTCTTCTTGGGGCTGGGAGGACCTTCTCCTTTGTTATTGAACACCTTGATGAAAAGGTCGTAGACGCTGTAAGGCTGAAGCCCTGGCAGCATTCCTTCACTGCGGTTACCGCTGAAAGTTAAAACTTGCTCCTGCTCGTCTGCTTCTTCCTGTTGGTCTTTCTGGCCTCGCACCCGACGGTAGTACACCTGGATAAAAGACACAAGGACATAAGCGCTATTTTAAAGCCTGGCCACCAAATGTTCTGGCTTATTTGAGAAACAAAAGTCAGGATTTCAAAGCAAATTGGTCCAAGAAAAAGAAAATACCCTGTATCCTTGCAGTTCACCTCGGACAGAGGGGTTTGACACTGGTTCCCACTGAACGTCTGCCAGTGTGCTGTTGGGAACAGTGACCTGGACGCTACCAGGAGCAGACAAAGGCTCTGCCAAGTGGAGAGACACCAGTGTTAGTCATCAGCATAGAAAATGACTTCAACGGAAACATCCACAAAATTCACTCACTGTCTTCTCCCGAGTATCCAATCACAACTGTGGGTTCAGGCGCGTTGCCGTAGTTGTTGAAGGCCTGGACTTTAATTTCGTAGGCCACATAGGTTGGTGTTCCAGTAACAATGAGCTTGGAATCGTTGAGAACGTTCTTCGAGGTCCAGTCGTCTTCCACGTCCTTTTGTCTCCACTGCACCTTGTACTGCAGTCCTGGACCGTTTGACTGAAATCCTGTGAGGGGCTAAGCAAGACAAATGTTAAAGAGTCTATTGAATAACAAGCTGAGGAAAACGGTTTTAAATCTAACCAAACGAAATCAAATCCTTCATACCTTCCAAGAGATGAGCAAGTTGTCAGACTGGGTTCCTGCTCCTTCCACATTTGTTGGATTGTCATCCGGAGCTGAGGGAAATCAAATAATAACGCTCAGCTCACTCTCTACATCTGGGAACCTTAAACATGAACTATTCAATAAGTAATTTGTGAAAAGTCTTTGCTACCTGAAGGGTTGGTCCTGTACTGTGCCGAGGGCTCACTGGGGTCGCTGTAACCGACGTCATTCCGAGCCAGAACTCTGAACGTGTAGTAGACGTACGGAGAGAGCTGTAGCCGGGCCGTGGTGCTGGTACCAGAAACCTCTGTGAGGTTGACCCAAACTCCTGGCTGGTGGAGTAGATCCATGTATTCAATCAAGAAGTCTGGAAAAGAAAAATGTGCAATGTTACTGAGACCATAAAGATAGGAAAAGTAAGGATCTTGATTCTAAAATGGCAATTTGACTACAGAGTTTCTGCACTGCAATTTCTTTAATAGGAATAATCATGTCAGCATCTCCTTACTACGCATTTTATACTGTGTAGCATGTCCAATGAGATCATCACAACATGGGGTATCATAATATAAGTATGGTAAATGTCTTCATGTTTTGACTTATGAAAAAAAATATTTTATAGAAGTGGCAACATAAGAAACAGTGTAAAGAGAGATTAAAGAGAGGGATTTATGTTTTATCATTTGTTACTGGTTCAAATCTGACACTGAACAATAGTAAAGTGCAAAAATGAATGAATGAACCAATCAGTATTTCATACTCTGTATTGGACTGTTGTTTTCATCTCCAGGGATCCAGGTGAGCTGAACACTTCTCTCCATCTGGTCGGTGAGCTCCAGGTCAGTCGGAGGGTCCGGCTTTTCTGTAAGATCAGTCAGAGCAAAAGCTAGTACTCGACGTCCCGCCGGTAGGCTTTTGTTGTTAAAAACATGTCTTTATAAACATGTTTGAATTTAAAAAGACATATTTAATGCACTATTATGATGACAAAAGCAAACCGTTAAAATTCAGCATGAGCCTCTTGGTGGAATGTATGTTTGTTTTGTTTTTTCTACATTCATTTCATGATGACTTGCAAATCACTAACATGTTAGTGTAAGTTTGCCAATTTTTCGGTGATTTTTTTTCTTTTTTGGAAAAAACTGTATATCTCATACACAGGTTTTTCCACTTTTAGCTCATTAGACCTCATTGCTGAACTGAATGAAAGAGAAAAAAAAAATCAATCAGTGATGCTTGTACACACACCCACAGTTCTGACAAGAGAATGTGAGAAACAGCTGCATCAAAGAACCGTGGACATGGAGAAGAAACTGAAATGCAAAAAATGTAAATGCAGGACACGACAAAACGGACCGGATGAAAGCTCCACGTTTACCTAACACAATTGGTGGAGGAGGAGTTGCCTCTGATAGCAAGGAAAATAGAGGAAAGTGAAAGAAGAAGATAAGCTGTTAGTATTAAGAAATTTTTGCAATGCAAGAAAAGGCAGGAAAAATCCCCACTGAAGCATTAGGTTACCACAGAATCAGCAAAGATAAAAGAAGAGGACAGTCATTTGAATTCATGGAGTCTAAAGATCGATTATAATGCACAATAAGTGATTGTTCTTGCTTGAATGAAGTCCTGGGCTCTGATCCAGTCCAAATTGACACAACATGTCACCGACAAATCAGATTGCGTGCTATTTCCCACCCAGGTGCCACGTTGCGCACATCAACAATCGTCAATGTTTGCAATGTTTTTTTAATTAACGTAGCACAGCGAAAAGGCATTAAAAATGTACATGTTTTATGCGTCAGAGAATAACACGTTTAAAGTCAAAAAAATGTGTCAACGCACCAACAACAGTCAGTGTAGCACTCGCAGAGTCCTGATCCAGAATGGTGTTTGTGATGCAGGTGTAAGTGCCTGCGTCGTCATCCGTCACATCTCTAATGATCAGACTCTCATCGCCCACCTCAAACCTGCGTGCATCACAGATGAAGACGCTTTAGTGTCCATTTGATTTATCGTTGCTGTCGTGTTTTTATCTGAAGGTCTGCTGCACCTCTGATCGTCCGGTAGCTCTCCGTTGTCTTTCAGCCATGTCATGGTGGGCATGAGGGTCTGGTCGTGTTTGACTTTACACTCAAACAGAGCACTCATTCCTCTCTGCACCTTCTTGTACGTCGGCTGGGTGAGGATGCGAGTGGGTTCTGGAGCACAGCGTTAACGGTGATCGACATTTACAGATAGAACCGTGACTATAAACAGAACCATTAAAGCAATTTTTCAATCTCTTACTGACCTTTAACTTCCAGGAACACATCATTCTCTTTAAATCCTAGGTTATTGGTGGCAGTGCAGGTGTACTTCCCACTGTGTAGAGGCTGGGCCACGTTGATTTCCAGCGTGCCGTTCTCATGGATCACATAGGAGTCGCCGTCCTTTATGCTGGTCTGACCGTCTTTAAACCTGTATCGAGAAATTGAAAAGGGCATTTTCGTTATCGTGGTTTCGGGAAATCGAAGAAAGTCGTGGCAGACGTCTGTCAAGTCTGTTAATAATGTCTGCGGATGGGACCAGAGTAAGAAAATGACAAAATGGAATGGTGACCGACTTGGTTTGGGTTTCGAACTCCTACCATGCGATGGTTGGTATTGGTGAGCCGAAGGAGGCGCAGTCGAGCAGCGCCGGGTGGTTCATGATGACTCGGTACACTTGGTTCGGCAGAGTGAGGACTCTTGGTGCTTCGGCTGTTGAGCGCACAGATAGACATTGCTGCTGGATTTCATCACTCACATGCATGTCTGCGTATGTTAAGGTACGCTGACGGCTAGATGACTTTAAAGCTTACCAAGCACATTGACAAACGCATTAGCCATCAAGTAACCAAACTCATTGGATGCATTGCACTGGAAGACGGCACTGCTTCCCGACTGCACGTTGCTGAGGATCACGGTGTCCTCCTCTATCTTTGGGCCATTTTCTTCATAAACATCTAGGGCAAATAAGAAACGATATTTTTGTCTTTCCGACACACAGTTTTCTGGCACTTCAGTTTTCTGGCACTTTGTATCTTACTTTACTGTACAGTGAACAGATACTAGTCTGTTTTGTTTTTTTTTACCCTGTATTGGACGTCCATTGACAAACCAATTAATTTTTGGCTTGGGATTTCCATTAACTCGGCAGGTTAGGATGCCGGTCTCATTCGGAGCCAGTATCAGGTTCCTGGGAGCACTGATCCAGAAAGGAGCAGCTGAGGAGGGAGAATAAAAACACACAATGAGATTACTGAGAACATGACTCCGAGTCTTTAGATATGTTTATATAATGACGTTAGAGGAAACTGGCAAGTAAAATGCATTTTTTTTACACTGTACTACATTGCAATTAAAAGTATGTAATTGGCAGATTTTGGTGAATTTACTTGGATTGTACGTTTTCTTTAAATCAAGCACAGTAGCGCATTAAGCAATACTCAAAAATCTTTATAATCAAGATGTTTTTGCTATTTTTCTCAAAAGTAAATGTTGCAGATAACTAAACAAACTTAACAAGAGTAAATACAACAAGATTTTTTATTCACACCTAGGCTAGGACGGTTTGGGTAATTTTCTCCCAAAATAAAGGATTAAGCATTGTTAAGTATTTCAAAGTTGATGAAGAGACAACAGTACATAAAAATCTTTGCTGATCTTCAGACCTTTAACGGTGACTTTAATTAGGTGATGTGCAGAGCCCAGCTTGTTGGTCGCCGTGCAGCGATATTCGCCAGCATCGTCTTCATTCACGTCAGAAATCTTCAGCGTTTTGTTGAATTTGGAAAAGAACGCCCTACCACTCGGCAGCTTCCCTGCATCCTTCTGCCATGAAATGTCAGGAGTGGGTCTGGCGCAGAAAACACAAAGATAGACTTCATGAGACCGTTTTTTTTCTCCTTTTTTTTGCAGTGCGTGTTGTATGCACCACTTTGTGTTAGGTCATCATATAAAATCCCAACAAAACATGCCGAATTTAGTGATTTTAACGTGACAAAATGTTGGAAGAAGTTCAAAACATGCATTTAAAAAAAAGCCAACTTACAATCCCTCAGCGATGCATTCCAGCTCAAGAGTCTCTCCTCTCAGAACCATCTTGTTGCTCGTGCTGCCGCTCGGCAACTTGAAACTGGGGCGACGCTCCCCCTCTGGATTGCCTGATCACATGAGGAAACAAGTGGGAATCAGAGTCAAGCCACAGCAGCAGGTAGCTTAGATGTTGGTCTCACCATGACATTTATAAGAGAAGCTTAGTATGTGGAGATGTGAAGTCAGGAAGGGATATTTATGACAATTAGTTGAACAGTCAAACTATTTTCTAAATGTAGTAGGATTTGACAGAAAATAATGTATTGTACCAAAATAAAAGAAAAACACACGTTTTATACATCTGTATTTGTTCTTTAATACACTCTTCATACACAGGGAGTGTGTTGAGGCCAAGTTAAAAGGAGCATGTTTATGCCAGGGGGTAAACACAGGGCAGGGTTCACACTGGGAATACACCAACAGAACTCACCACTATAGAAATCAGTCATATTATAAGCAGCCAAAGTCTCATTCATTGTTTCCACTGGAATATGACAAAAGAAACATGATAACCAGGCAATACCAGGAAGTTTAAACTTGAGGTTTACTTTCTCCTTCAATAACATTTTTTTAGTGTGCACTGCATTATCAAATACATCAAGGATTACATGGAGAGAACATGCAGCGCTTTGCAAAAGAAGCCACAACCTTTGAGCATTTACACATTCCCCTCACTTTAAAATGAACATTGTAATGCAACGAATCGTACGTATGTCTATTGTCAAATAAAACTTTCAAAAGTGTGGCGCCTTCATCTATTTAGCTCTCTGACTTTGATGCATCCAACAAGCTTCTCTCAGAGGCTAACTAATTTGATAATGTGCAAGATGGGTAATGTGTATTGCACTGCATAAAATCCGTTGAAGTTTGAGATGGTAAAATGACAAAAATGTTGACAAGTTCAAGGTGTATAAATGCTTCTTGCGAAGGCACTGAAACACTGGTATTCACATCTCGACTTACACAGACTGAACAACCTTTCACTGCCTGGACTTACTGTTTTGCACTACGACCGAGATGGGCTGCTTCTGCTGGATGGTCTGCGTGTACGGAAAGCGAGCGTAGCAGATGTAATCGCTCCGGGTGTCTTCTGGGAGAACGTTGGAGAAGTACAGATCTCCGTTCAGGGCCTGGGACACGCGCTTATTCAGCGGCAGCTTCTGGAAGTCTGAGGGAGGAAACGGCATGTCGGGTGTGATTAATGTGTCGGCGTTCTTTTACGAGAGCGCAGCAAAGTTTACGTTCAAGCGACTCACTGTTATCCATCCAAAAAATGACAGGAGGAGGCAGGCCTGCCGGGGGTCGACACGGGAGCACGAGAGAAACCCCCTTCTGCACCAAGATCGCTTCATTTTTCTCCTTTGACCACAAGGGGGACCCTGCGAGTCACGATGACCAAACGAGGGTGTTTTAAAAACACAGACCGGAATAACTGAATATTGTTTGTTGAGGTGTCTTACTGGACTGCCTGATCACAATGGTGTTGGACAGCGCTTTGCCGTGCTCATTGCTAGCTGTACACTGGTATGTTCCCTCGTAGGCATCAGCCTTTTCTCCACTGATGTCAATGACCAGCGTTCCTGAACCGGGCTTCATCAGGACTTTGGAGTCCTTCTCCACATCGAAGTTGGTGCCGTTCCTTGTCCATGAAAAGCTACAGATGACAAGAGTAAATAATGTAGCTTAGCAGGGAGAGAAGCAGAAAAAAAGACAACAACAAAAACCATGAAGTAATGCAGGTCATTTATGAAATACATAACTAATGTTTTGATGTCAGCTTTGGCCCTTTGTAAAGAACAAATCACTTTTGTCCAACTTTTAGTGTTAGTCATTTCAAAAACATCTTAATTTTAATTGTATAAAAAGAAATGTTTTTTTTAATCTCTTATTCATGCATAATCTCAGATCATTTTCATCCATCTTCAAATACACTCTGACCAGCTTCCCTGACCCTGCTGAAGAATAACTTTCCTACATTATGATGCTTCAAGAACCATGTTTGAGCTTGAGGATGGTTGTGTTGCAGTAATGTTCTGCTTCAAGCAGAGGTTTTATATTTGGAGTGAAAATTTCAGTCTTGGACTCATCTTCATATATTATCACTGTGTTCCCTACAAAGTTTGTAACCAACTTTAAAGGGGGATTTCTTCTAGTATTTTTGACAAGTGATTTTTTTTTCCCTTGCCAATCTGCCATAATGCCCCAATTGGTCGATTGCATGTTAAACAAACGTTCTGTCAACAGATACTCCTACGTAAGTTGCGGATGTCTGCTTCCAATTTATGCTCTCCCTGCCCAATCAGTCGAGTTTAGGTGGACAGGGGTCCATTGGTAAATTAATAAAATGTTGATGGGATTTGTCATGTTTCAAATTCAGTAAAGTCTTTGAATCAATTTGCCCTGATTCTACTGTATTTGATCCAACGACTGGAGCGGCAGCAAATCCACTCTTTCGGGTGTGTTTCTTAACCGCCTGATCTCCAAGACAACGGTTGCTATGGCGATTTATCTTTTTCACTTGCCTCCAGGTTAGGTTGCCCTCGGAAGCGGTGGCTGTAATTTAGGGGGTTGGGGGGTGGGGGGTAGCACGGCAGCGGCATTAAATCATTCAATAAGTGTTGTGGAGTTACAGTCTCACCTGGGATGAGGCTTCCCTTTGGCCTCGCAGTGAATGACGATGTTCTCCCGTGGATCAAAGATATAATCCTTTGGAGATTGCAGAGTTATGGTGGGGGGTTGAGGCACTGGCGAGACATCCGTAGAAGAGTATTTCATACACACGTCAGCACTGAATCCAATGTAGAGATACTTTGCATAAACGAGGAGATGAACTATTCAAGCAACACGCATGCTTAGCCAAACTCAACAGGATTTGTGGAGCAAACAAGGCGTAAGCAGCAATGTGTCTCCTGAGTAAATGACTTACCATTGTTTAAGTTCAAAATTATACTTCAAGCAACACTCCAAAGCCAAGCAAGGTGCTCATTAGAGTTATGGGGTTGGGTGAAAAGGCAAACAAAACAAACAAAACAAATAAAAAAAACTCCATGCACATTGTTACCCAAACCACACAAAGAGGAAATCAATACATCTGAAAGGCAAAAACTACACACAACAAGCCAAGGCTATTTTTTTCTTTAGGCAACTTACATCCTTCCAGCACTTTAGCTTTTTGTCCCCCATGACATGCCATACAACGGTAACAGAATATTGAGGAGAGGTGTTAGAGTTTCTTCAGATGTCTCGCAAGGAAGAAGCAGCAGATTAAGTTGAAAGACAATTTTTTTTAAGAGTTTGATAGAGCCAGTGTAATCAGCTTTCCCATGTGTAACTTGCATTTTTGGTGGAAGAAGGTGGAATAAATGCAAGAAGAGGCTTTTCACAAACACTGAGTATCAGTTTACAGAAGAGAAACGTCACGCTGCATCGGTTGCAAATTATACATTATTGTGAGTGATACTTACGATCAAGAGGAACTTCAAGCCCTGCAGTCATGTGACTCAGCAATATCAATAATACGGCTTCAAGTCCTGGAGTCCATTTTTGTTTCTTGTCCATGTTTGTGTAAGTCAGACCCAGAATGATGATCTTCCCTCCAGGGTTAACAGTAGCAGGCGAGCGACCAGCTGGTGAAGAAGAATCGACTCTACAAAGATAGAAAAACATCAATTTGTAAAAAATGAACTGTATTTAACATATATTTTCTCCGTTTAATTTTATATAGTAAAGAAAGTATAATATCAACTCACAATCTGAAATTTAAGTTAACATTTTGATACAGCTATCACATTTTTTGGAGCATTATAGCTACTTCCATATAGACAGTACTTCCCTATACAGTAAATATAGAGCTGGCGATAATCTGATCCAATACCAATATCGAGATCCGTACTGAACATGGGAGACCATGAATCTACAACTCCTGCAGTGAATTTAGTGCATCTTCCTTCATGTTCATTCAATTATATTATTAGAAGTGATTTAACAGTTTTTCAATTCAATAATTTTCTTTTTTTTTTTTTTTTTTTTAAAAAAAAGCAAAGTTCAAATCATCAACATCAGTTTTGGTAAAGATTCTTGTGCCACTCTCAACTCAATCTTAAAACAGTCTACATTTTGAATTTATCCTTTATACAGTTGAAAAGAATGCAAAATAAGACACTAAGAGGGTTATTCTAATATTTATAATGCAATTAAGAATCTTGTGAATAGAAATATAATTGACAATATGGGCAAAAGCCACAGTAGCATAGCCAGTAGTGAATATGTGGTTTGCACATAACATAACACATGTCCAAAAATAACAGAGTTTAAATATAAAAGGATTCCGGTGTAAACGTAAATGCTTTGGTAGAGTCTAAACAGTGCTTCTATGAACACAGACTGATGTTAAAACATCTATAAACATTTACTCTCTAATATTAATATAATTCATTTACGACTTTTTTGGTTTTTTGCTAAATTCCAACGTGACACGTCGTAAGACAAGCACTTTCATCTGGCCAGTCTTTCGGTTATCCAATAATTCTACCAGTGTACAGACTCTGGCAGAAGGAGCCGTCAAAACAAACTTGATTCAGGATTCGCTTTCCTAAACACCAGTTCTTCCAGCAGTTAATTGAGCATCAGTCTCCAAACGGACAACCACTCGTCCTTACAATGTGCACAGCTGAGACACCCCCATCACCACAAGACATGTACGAACAGTCAGCAGGAAAACAAACAAACCAACAACGCTGCTCCAGATAAAGCTGCATGCATACTGGCACATGCACGCACAAAAAAAATCCACATTACCAGAACCACCCTGGGAAGGGTGTCAGATTCTTGGAATTACACATGAGTGGAGATCCGCAAACCCCTGTTTCTACCTGGTAGAGGATCACCGACAGGTATGAGCTGATGCTCACAAACGTAGCATAATCATGCTAGCATTTATCTGGTAAACTGAACCATGGGGAAAATATTTTATGCAATTTGCTTCAGCTTTATTCACTATTGCTTGCGGTTCACAAACTATGCGAAATGACAACAGGCTTTAATCCTGTAATTCAATAGGCATGTTAAAATATGTGATCAATATTCACTCTATCATTTCATTTATCAGCTGAGAATCAAAGAATAAAACAGAAATTTACCATAATTCCCATGTTCCTCTTCTATTACTACTTCCTGTTCCCTTCCGATTCATGCTCTCTTGCAACCTGGGCAGCATACATAATCAAACTGAGACAGACCTTTTTTACTCTTTCTGTATCACATACATTTTTCTCACCAGCTAAAAAAAAAGAGCCAAGAAATCATCCGTTTTGGAGATCATTTAGCAGATAAGCGAAGTACATTTGCTTGGTCTCATTTTCAAGAAGCCAGCACATTTAGCATTTGCATCAGGGAGCATTAAAAGGCATCATCAGTCATGTGCATGCCTGCAGACCATTGGTCAGTGTAATGCAATCGCCTGGCATGTGGGTTGTAAGAACGTCACGGCGGCCCAATGATGGAACAAATGGGTACATCAGAGCATATCTGTTGTAAAGCATCCAGTTGCCAAACACAGACCATGACTGCCAGCGAGCGTCACATACTCAAGAGTTCAGTGCCTACCATCTGGACAAGAGTAATGGACTCTTTACAATACTAAGTATCGTCCTGCACCCTGTCTCAAAGACCGCCATTAATCAGACTAACAGTTAACTGTCCCATGCGTGGTCTGCCATAAACACCGGAGCAGATGGTTTCGTTTAGAGTGCAGACGTAGTCGGGAGGTATCAACTGAAGACAAAGAGGCAACATCGTCTTTTCTAAAGAGGATTTTGTTCCTCATTAGTCCCGTACTAAAAGTTTTTTTTGCATGTATATCGGCACCACAGGGAGAGGTCCAGAACTGTAAATGTTGCAGAGAGGCACAGTTGGATTACTCCTGGTGTCGTGGCACCGGAAGCCGTGGGATCCGAACTTCAAGGAGCTCTGAAAGCGCAGCTCAATTTCAGTGATGTAGTGTTCTCACATAAACCTTCAAAGGGAGAGACCAAAAACAGTTTATAACCCGAGCAATCTATGCCTAAATCCTCAGACATAGAACGCCAAAGACGAGGTCTTGTTGTTTTCTCTGATAAACAAATTACTCTCTAAATCTAAATCTTAAAGAGCACCAAATAAAAAAATAAAAAAAAAATATATATATATATATATATAGCAGACAAGCTGAGGAAGGAAAGTCATTTGTGCAATCAGAATATGATAGGAGCTCAGGATACTGAAGCCTTCAAAGGCATCTGAAGGTGAAATGATCATAACACATGATTAAACCCAGGTCAGTTACTGCTCTGTAGGGCAGAGGCACTGAGAGAGAGAGAGAGGTTATGAATACACAGAAGTTTTATCCTACTGAAGCTAGGCAGTGAGTGTGAGTTAACACAACCCCAGGATGCAGCTAATTACGCTGACACGTCCTATTGAGTATTACTCTCACTGGGGGGATGAAAAGCAGGCATAAAGAGGGCAACATCACTGAATACATTACAGGCAGTTCATGCATGCTAAAGCTCTTAATCTCTTTGTAAAAAAATAAAAAATACATTGCAATATGATTACATAAATGTCGCCTCTTATGTTCACAGATTAATTACAGTAACGCTCCATGCAGCTGCAGCAGAAACGGTCCTGCAACATCAGCAGCAGTTATACTGAGCTCTGCTGAGCTTTGCAACACACCAATAAAAACATAAAACAAGAGTAGAAGAAATGTAATACTGTTTTTTTTAAATAAGCCCTCCTAAATATAAAATGAATTCAAAATTTGGCGGTTTCAAAACACAAAATGTGTAAACAATTCATCTCAACATAAAGAACTGACCAGCTGTCACTGTCTCTGTTAAAGAAAAGCAAGCCCACAGCATTGTGCTATCAAAAAAATCCTAATAAAATACATGAAAATTTGTCAGCGTAACCTCACAAAATGCAAAACACTTCGAGATGTCATATAATTTTGCAAAGCAATGTTCCTCTACAGCACGTTTGGATGTGAAAATATAGCAAACATGAACTTTTTACCCTCTTACAAAAACAACATTCCTTCACTTGCAGAACTGACAATATTAATGTGTTTATGGAGCCTGCTGAGTGAACGTTTCAGAGTTAAAGGGTAGGATCATGAAGGCTGTGCTGCGTAGTGCGGTGGAAGACATTGCTTTGGCAGCTGTATTATTCACAGAACGGAACAATTACACAAACCTGCACAACATTCATGCTAACCGTAAAAAGAGCAAATGAATTCCTGGATGAACATTTTTTTCGGGGCTGCAAGGGGGAAAGCAGCTATGATAACAGCTGACTCAGCGAATCAGTGGGATGACTTCAGCGAGGGGTGGAGAAGATCATTGGTCATCATCCTTTATCCTTTTACCACCTCTGAGGTCAGAAAAACCATGAAGCTCTCCCTTCAAGTCATTTGTACTTTCCCACTAAAGTATGCAGGGAGGTCTCTGCAGATATTCACACACTGCCCAGATTTTTGTACCAACACTGGCTGTATATTGGATGCGCCAACAAAGACAATAATACTCTCATACAGACAGTTGTGCCAAATACACACAGCAGGTGAAAAAAAAGTTCACATAATGAGCAGCAAAGCTTATTTCAAAGTAATACAGAGAGTAGAGAGAGCTGCTTTTTTCAGCTCCTTATTTGAGCAGATGAAACTAAGAGGTTGTTGTAAAATATGTATATCTCTAACTGGAGTGAAGTTGCTTAGCGGAGATAAAAATAGTATGAATAGAGGCTCGTTCTTGCTCACAAGGTTCTTCTGGCTTGTTTACACTGACATAAGGTGGTATGATCCTTAAGCGGTGATATCGGGCAAACCTGCAAATCTCAACTAAGGTTTCAATCATTTAAAGGACCGTAGCAGTAATTAGGTAATCTGTTAGACCAGTTCTCTCTTCGTTCTTGCCGAAATATTCCAAGATCAAAACAAGCAACACCTCTTAAAGCCGTCAGACTTGCTACCGTGAACTCAGGACTTTCCATGCCCCTCAGTTTGTGAAGCCTAAAAGCAAGCTCCTATGTTGGTCACTCCTCCTCAGTGACCGAGGTCACTAACAGACTCTGAAAGATCACAGCCTGATCTGACAGATGAGGGAGGAGAAAAAAGGGAGGCAGGAAGAGGACTGCAGGGAGGGACGGAAAACAATTATTTGTAGTCATGTTAAATCACAGTGACATAGATATTTATGTGACAATGTCCTGACTCAGACTCTGTTCAGCAGGATTGGACCAAAAGGCATAAGCTATTATCAGCTCAGAACATGCATGGAGTTGATCTCTCAAAGACAAAATTTGTATGTATTAATTTCTTTTTTCCTTCTTCAAATACACTCTGAACCACTAAAAACATAATCCATCAGCCACTCCTGTAGCGTCTGAGAAACTCCCACCAAACAGCATTTATTTAAGAAATTACAGTGACTGCAAGAGGCTATAACCAAAACAATATAACTAGGCGAAATGAAAACTATAAAAAGGAACAGATTTATGAATGCCTGAAAGAAGAATTTTAACTTCAAAAACATATATATTTTCTGTTTTTATAAAAAATCAGTGGTGATTTAAGGTGCCAACACTATTTATCACTTCTTCAAAGGTATACCTCAAGGCCTATTAATTAGATCCTTTACTTTTTCCAAATGCCATTTAATTATTTATGACAAGCTCCCACTAGGTTCTAGAATAACATTTCTTGCATAATAAGTGACAATGGGATCAACAACATTATTGATTTTGCTTTATCTCTGCTCTGTACACAAGGTGATCTATATGCCCAGGCTATTTGTTTAGTTTGGTTTTCACTGCTGAAACCTGGCAACAGCTGTTATCAAAAGTGAGTCATTCTTTGCCTTGAATAAAATAAGACAATGGACTGCAAATATCAAGAGAAACCCAATATTTAATATTTATTATGGCAACTACACAGATTATAATTATGGACTTAGATGTAATTTCAGGATTTCTTACTGTCCCAAAGCTGGTGTATGACGCTAAGGATGAAGTGGGTACACTTCTATGTTTTTTGCAAAAACAAATAAGTCAAAGACACTTAAATCTAAAAGACTCCTGTGACTCATAAATGCTATATATTTTTTATTTTTTTATTTTTTTGCCCTGAGCCAGTGGTTTTCATTGTTGTACCAAAAGGATTTATCTGCTGACTTCATCTAAAGCCATCACCTTTGTTGGATATTATGTAGGAAGAGTTTTTGCTACACCAACATCATCTCTTCCCAAAAAAAGAAAAAGAAAAAAAGAAAGACCGACATAACTGGCAGGTCCCTTTGTCGCCCACAGCTCCACAACCGGATCACACTGAGCCACCTAATCAAAACAAACTATCTCAGCTTCTTTTACATGTGCAAACACACACACACACACACCCCCACACTCACACACGCACATAGGACCTTGGTTTTTTAGGGTCAGTTTTTCCAGCAGCATCCACAGAAATCCCCCCCGGTCCCTGCTTTTCTCTGAGGCTTTGTGATGTGCTGATGGTCAGCATGCCGCCATGCCATGACGGCCGCCGCCCGCTCCTCTGACGCTGAC
Source organism: Micropoecilia bifurca (assembly GCA_903067075.1). Lineage (NCBI taxonomy): Eukaryota > Metazoa > Chordata > Actinopteri > Cyprinodontiformes > Poeciliidae > Micropoecilia > Micropoecilia bifurca. Next base: position 59,021 of record CAEGAF010024887.1, read on the forward strand.
CCATGGGGGCTTTTGTCCTTCTGCGTTGTTTACCACCGCAATAATGCTGAAACGGCAGGGGTGTCCCAGGGTACAAAGTGACACCTCTGGGCAATAACATAAGAGACCATCATATATACTTGGTTTCTGATGCCTGTAATAAGGCATGGCACATTATTTCATTTATAAAAGAAAAAAAGAAAATAAACTGCAGATTTTAAAAGACATAATGGCAACAGTGTAAGGTTGACTACAATTGAAAAAGAATAAATTGTTACCTTTAACTTAAATGGAGTAAAGTACACATAAAATGAGACACATGCATTTGTAAGGGGAGCAAAAGCCTTTCCTCAGCACTTCACATCCATTTATTAGTAAAGTCTGAATGTGGATTCATTTTTGTCCTTGCAAGCTTTTAAAAGAAGCAAACAGCAAGATATCTATTGATCTCTCTCTAAGCCGTCCAAACGCAAAATGTGGCCAAATGTCAACTTGGGGGCAATATTGACCGGCAAAGGCATTAAGGTTTAAACAGTTAAGCACCCATCAAGTGGACATGCACAGCAGCTGGTTGAGAGACAGAAATATATGTTTGAAAATAACATGGTCGTGTTTTTGCATGTATACCATATCACCCTGACGATTAAAGCTAAATCCAACAGACTGATTAGGAATCAAGCAGAAAACAAAAACGAAGGACTTCACTGGCGATACCAATAATGAGTGTAAAGGTCAATCTTCTGTGAATCTGTGCAATGTCTACAGTTGCCATATTGAGAGAGCAAGGCAAGGCAGGGAAGAGGACAGTGTTCCCCACTGCCTGTCAGAATTCTAAAAGCCCTCTTTAGAATGATGATATGATTTACGTAAGAGTTTTTCCAATTCAAGTCTTCTGCATGATTTAGGTAACAACACATGCAAAGCGCGTTGGCTGCCATAATACAACCTGATGATGAGCCATGATACAGGCACCATAGAGATATGAATGCATGGGACAAAGTTTTGGAAAAGGTTTCCTGAGAATAATGCCACAGATGGCCACTGAGTGTTGTATTGCTTTTGTCCGATATGGAAACAGTTTAAAATTGTATTTTTTTTTTTTACTTTTAATTCCATTAACTACTCTTTGATTTAGAGGTATCACAGGAAATGGGACTGATTTGAGTAAAACACACATCACTTCCCTCCCCTCCGGACAACTTGATTTGTGTTTGTCTATCACATAGAATCCCGCTTACAATGATGCAACATCAAAAAAAATTAGAACATTTTTGTAAGGCGCCGTATTCACGTATAATGCCCTGTCTTCATCCAACGTCCAGTTACAGTGTGATATTCAGACAATTGCACTCATTCAGTGAGCAGCAGAAATCTGTTTGT
>CAEGAF010024888.1:0-10000 GCA_903067075.1 Micropoecilia bifurca
ACACACACACACACACACACACACACACACACACACACACACACACACACACACACACACACACACACACATACGCTTTCATTTCCATAGAAGTAGTCAGGCAACATAATCTCACCGCCGCTGTTCTTGCGTGTGTCTCAGAGGGTTCGTAACGAGGGCCTGTCGAGCGGCACGCTGTCCAAGTCCAGTTCATCGGGCATGCAGAGCTGCGGAGAGGAGGAGGGAGAGGAGGGGGCCGACTCGGTTCCTCTGCCCCCGCCCATGGCCATCCAGCAGCACAGCCTGCTGCAGCCGGACTCACAGGACGACAAGGTGAGGACAAGGAGACTCGTCCAAATCACCCAAGAGAGGAAGCTTTGATTAAGACATGACCTGCTTCATGTCAGACTGGGATTTTCAGGTTTTTGTAAAACAATAGTGACACATATGTGCATTATTATGTGCACAGCTGCTCATTTCCTGTGACCAGTCAGCGGTTCTGATACTAAACATAATTTAGTTTTGAATTTAAATAGATTGTCATCTCAGAAAGCTGTTGAATATGACTTTATATTTTCATATTATTTGGAATGAAGCATAAAAATAATTGCCTCACTTGTCTCTTGTTAGGAAAAACTCAGTTTTATAGGATGAAATGCTATAAAACTGCAACAAAAAAAGTTTTGTTGGGATTCCATGTGATAGACCAACACAAAAGTGACAAGTAGGAGAAAACAAAACAAAAAACAGAAATGTGAAAAACAAAAGGGGGAATTTATATTCAGTTGATGCCTCTAAATAAAATCCAATCAACCAGTTTCCTGCAGGAGTTTTCTGACATTTAATTATGGTTTAGTGTCTTACTTTTCAGATATTTAAACAGATATTTACACTCAGTTCTTTCTAAGCTATTCACACCTCTTGATCATTTTTTTGGGTCACGTTACGACCATAAGCCAAGTATTTTATTGAGTTTTCATGCGATAGACCAACAGAAAGAGGCATCACAGTAAAGTTTTTTTAATTTTTACAAATAAAATGTAGACGTTGTCTCATATCTGTTTAGCCACGGTGAGTTAATCCCAAATGAGTTCAGTATGTTATCTCTGGTTGTGTTTATTATTATAATTTTTCATTCTGCTCCAGTCTCAGGTCTTTAGCTCCATCAGTTCCCCACATCATGATGCTGCCAGAATCATGCCATTGTAGTCAGGATGTTTTCAGGATGATGTCCAGTTAGTTTTTCTCTTCATGTCATATTTTGCATCTTTTAAGATCAGCATAAATTTTTATGTTCTGCTTTGTCTTGGTCTATCACATAAAACCCAAATGGCAAATATAAAGCTTTAGGTTTATAAAATGACAAATTGTGGAAAACCTCAAGACGTAATTTCATAATATTCTGTATTTTTGGTCCATTATTTAAAACACATTTTTTTAAAAGAAGAACTTAATATGAGTCCAACTTTCGCTGATCCGTTTATCTCGTTTTCCTTAAAACGTCTTTTTTCTGACGCAAATACATCTAACCTTTCCAGTCATAATGAACATTTTCTCTTCCTATTCTGCCCTGTCTTTTTTAAAAACAGAGTTGTACATTTTAGGCAGCAAAAAACTAAAGCAGATTCTCTTCTGACACTAATTTGTGTTTCTCTTTTGTTTTGTTTCCTGGTTGTATTGTTTGCTGTTTGCCATGACGTAGCATTACCTTGATTTATGTCCTGTCTTTGCTTTGTCTCAGTTTCCATATCTCTCCATCTGAAAGCCTTGCTCTTCCCCTTCTGTCTCCTCCCTCAGTCTGATTCTTTAATTCCTGCTTTTTCCCGTTCCTTCCACTTTAAAATGCCCTTTCTAAAGTCTGTTCTTTTTGAGGGGAAATGACTTAAAGCTTCTCAACTTCTTTCTTTTTTTTAAAACGCACTCTGGTTAACTTTTGTATTTTAACAAACTCTTAACATTCCTGAATTTCTTTAGTTCTTTTATTTTCTCGCTTGTTTATTGTTGTTTTTTTACTGTAACTCTACGGTGAGCAGGTTAGGACAAACTGTAAATAAACAGAGAGAGAGAAAACACATGTAGCTCCTAACTCTGAGTGGAGGGGGCAGCGTGGAGCTTTTTGTATTTTAGCGGTCAGTTCAGAGTCGAGGGATGCACTGCCTTATTTCTGCCAGCTTTACAATGCCTTGAGCATGCTCGACTTGCACTTGAATGCATCGTATTTGTGCATGTTTTAAGAAGCCGCAGCAAGGGAAGACGCTTAGGAAGGAACGAGCGGCGCGTAAGACAGCGGGTCAGGTCCCCCCCCCGTCAGCCTCCTCTTTAACAATCCGAGTAAAACCCTCGCTGAAATGAAGATTCAAACCCCTCAACCCGGCCCCACCTCCTGTCATCCCACCCGACCAATCACAGCTTCCCCTCCGTCCCCTCTCTTCCTCCTCCTCCCCGCTCGTCCTCATTCCCCCTCTTCTTACCTTATGTGCGTTACCTCATTACCCATGCAAGTAATTGGCATCTCTAAATGCTGGCGAGGCCAGAAGGGCGCACAGCACAGAAAGGGTGAGAGTCTCCTGAACTATATCTGCACAAACACATCCATGAAACCTCTTTCATCCTCGCTGACGGCATTTTCTCCTCCATAACAGGAACACGACAGAAAACCTCTTTTTGCATTCAGATTGCATTTTTTTCTCCCCCACATTCTTTCTATCAAACCTTGAATGATTTTTTTTCCCTCCTTCCACATTTCTTTTTCCTTCCGCCTCATGTTTTCCCCTCTCCATTTATAGTTTTCTGAATTTCACACAAGTTTCCTTTGTTTTTATTGTTTTTTTTGTTTTGTTATTTTTACTTTAGCTTTAAATGTAACTCCTCAGAAACTTGGAGTTTCACCAGTTAGAGGAACCTCCTCAGATTATATCACTGAATTATTTTTCTTTTACTAAACAAAAGACAACTAATATGCTTTCAAGTAATTAAAAGCTGACCTGTAACCACTAGAGAGGGCATTTTCTTTGATGTCCTTTAATGGATTTCTCTAACTTGAGAATTAAAATTAAACTCAAGAACTACTGAACAAACCCGAGCCCACAGGCTGCCACCTTCTCACGCCTGTTCTGCTTGCCTCCCCTCTCTGTGGCTGCTCAGACGTCTTCCCGTCTGTCCGTCCGTCCGTCCAGTTCGGAGACGCCCAGTGCCGCCGAGTTGGTGAGCGCCATCGAGGAGTTGGTCAAAAGCAAGATGGTAGGAGACAGACACACACCGCGTGTGTGTGCGTGTGCCGACATTCACAAAAACAGCTTTGTGATCATGAGTTTAGTCGCAGCGTCTTTATTGACATCTTTCATCCAGATCTCTGAAAACCTGTAATCTCACACTGAACATTTAAACGACTGTCTCTCAGTTATTCAGTGTGGATACATTTTTACAATAAAAATGGCCTCTCCTGTTTTTGACGCTTCGACAATTTGCATAAAACAAAAGTAATAGAAACAGTTGCTTACATTTATTTTATATCTAGTCCTGTCTATCTCTCTACACTTCTCTCTCTTTTCTAGTTATCTTTCTCTATCTCTTTTTCTCTTTCTGTTTCTTCTGGACTTTTGAACTTTTTAGTGTTAAGTCATCGCAAAGAAACTAATTTATTACAAGTCTTTTCACTAGTGATGGATATTTTGGCCAGTCAATATCCAACACTGATATTGTTGTTATTGCTGATAACCAATATTCACCAATATTATGTATATTCACTAAACCTTTGACATTGTAAAATGACCATCATGCTTCTGTATTTGCAGTTAAATCCGTTACTGAATCACGATCACTGTCACATGACCAAACTCGTCCTCCAGAAACAACGAGAGGGACATAAATATCGGTTGTTCACATCAAACCATTTTTATTTATCCGATACGATTTGTTAAAAAAAACATCCGCCGATACCGATGTTAGTACCAATTTATTGTGCATCCGTTTTTTTTCCACATCTTCATCAGCAGCTGCTATAAAATGAACTTGATTACCATCAGTGATCATCACTTGAGAAATCCTGTAAAATAAATATATTTTAGAACTATAATCAGTTGAAATGACTCCACCTGTATCTGCTTTGTTTGGCCCGTTGTTGCGTGTGAATGCAGGCTCTGGAGGACAGACCCAGCTCTCTGTCGGTAGAGCAGGGCGACAGCAGCTCTCCCTCCTTCAACCCCTCTGATAACTCCCTCCTGTCCTCCTCCTCGCCTGGGGAAGAGATGGATGAACGCAGGGCCAGCATCATCAAGAAAAGACAGTAAGTGTGCTACTGTTTAAACACTAACACACGCTGGCTTCTCTCTTCAGATGAATCATCTAGTTGTTGTTTTAGCTACGTTCTGCTGGAGCTGGTAGAAACCGAGCGAGATTACGTCCGGGATCTGGGTCTTGTAGTCGAGGTGAGTGTGCTACGTTCCTTTGTTTTCCTTTATGCCGCGTATTCAAGCTTATACGTATGTTTTTCTTTTGTCTCCATAAATAAGGGCTACATGAGCAGGATGAAGGAGGAGGGCGTTCCCGATGATATGAGGGGAAAGGATAAAATCGTGTTCGGAAACATCCATCAAATCTACGACTGGCACAAAGAGTACATCAAGCGCTAGGATCTAAATTTCCTTCTGCTCAGTCGCCAACTAAATAACTAAATGTTTCTCTTTCCCTCTCACTCAGCTTCTTCCTCAGGGAGTTGGAGAAATGCTTAGAATACCCTGACAGACTGGGACTACTGTTTCTCAAACAGGTTTGTCATTTCTACGTTTTTGTTCTAGATTTAAACTTTGTGTTTGTGGGATTCTGAAGTCTCCTGCTTGGCGTTTCCACAGGAACGCAGGTTAAATATGTACGTGGTTTACTGTCAGAACAAGCCCAAGTCGGAGCACATTGTGTCAGAGTACATCGACACCTACTTTGAGGTAAACAGTGGTTTAGCTAGAGAGGCTTCAGATGTTGGCAGCTTTCAAACTCTGAGAGCTCAGTTTTTTTATTGTTTGTTTTTGTTTTTTTAACAAAGGATCTGAAGCAGAGGTTGGGCCACCGGCTACAGATCACAGACCTGCTCATTAGACCTGTTCAAAGGATCATGAAATACCATCTGCTGCTCAAGGTTAGTCCTTACTGAGCCAGCAGAGGGCGCCGAAACCTTTACTCGGCTCAGATTCACTTAAAAAACACCTTCATCTCTGACTTCTCTGATTGTAAAAAGTCAAACATTGCCAATGTTTTTTTTCTTTTGTTTTTCTTTTTGCCCTAATTTCCTTTGTCTGATTTAGGAGTTCCTCATACAATCTAAAAAGGCTGGACTGGAGTGTCCAGATTTAGAGGCAAGTGACTGAAAGCTTCTGCTTGAACACTTAATTTAAAAGACAATCTTTGCTTTTCTAAAAAATATTTTTCATTTCCACCTCTTACAGAAAGCAGTGGAGGTCATGTGCATCGTGCCAAAAAGGTGCAACGACATGATGAATGTTGGTCGGCTTCAAGGATTTGATGTAGGGAAAATTTAATTATACATTAACTCCCAAAGGCTTCTTTTGGGTTTTTCCACCAACCTCAGTATATTTTATTGGAATGTTACGTGAGAGAACAGCATAAAGTGGGAAAAGGAAACGGTTTCCAGCCTAGTTGCACACAGAAATAAATCTGTAGAAGGGGGTTGAATGTGAATGTACACTAGATTTAGTAGATTTATTCCTTAAAAATTATTGTTTTCTTTCCTCTTCACAATTATTCATTATATGGATGCAAACAATTATTTGGCTTGCAATTAATCGACGATAAATGGTTTATTAGATTAAAATTAGTTCCAATCGATTAACTAATCGATTGACCGCCATCCAACAGAAGGCGCCAGTTTGTTTTGCTGGTTGATACAGAAACAAAGATGGCGGGGGCATAAAAGAATTGGAAAGAGAAACAATCAGTATTTTATTTTTCTCTTTAGCAAGTTAAGAGGTTCCTGTATTGTTATATATTATGAATACGCCCAAGCTTAATAATGTGATGAAATGTCAACATTCTGTAGATGAAATCTCAACATTTTTAACAAAATCATGTTAAAAATTTAATTATGATTTTTAATTTTTTTTTATTTTAGCATTTTCCCCCCAAAAATGTAGCCTTCTTAACAATCCTGGTTGTTAAGAAAATGACCGTTTATCGATGCAAATCGATAACTTGCATCCCTAATCCATAGCTTTTTGTTGATTTATCACATAACATTCCAATAAAGTCTGAGGTTGGCGAAATGTGAAAAAGCTCAATGGGACACTGTCTTAACGTGTTTATACTGAATTCTGCCTTGTGAAATTCTTCTACTAAAAGCATTTTCCTTTCTCCGTCTCCAGGGGAAGATTGTAGCTCAGGGCCGCCTGTTGCTGCAGGACACGTTCATGGTGTCCGACCCAGACGGCGGTCAGCACAGCAGGATGAAGGAGAGGAGGGTGTTCCTGTTCGAGCAGCTGGTTATCTTCAGCGAGCCTCTGGACAAAAAGAAAGGTTTCTCTCTGCCAGGCTTCCTCTACAAACACAGCATCAAGGTGAGAACACTACAAAGCTGCCTGAATGATTTGTTGTAGCCCCGATGTTGAGTCCCTGACCCTGTCGGTAATCCAGGTCAGCTGTTTGGGTCTGGAGGAGAGCGTGGAGGGAGATCCCTGTAAGTTTATTCTCACTTCTCGGTCAACCAACCAGCTGGAGTCCTTCGTGCTTCACTCCTCCCATCCGGGGGTGTGTGAGGTCTGGACCCTTCAGATCAGCCAGATACTGGAGAGTCAACGCAATTTCCTCAATGGTGAGCCTTCGGACAGACGCACAGAACCTGGTGTTTGGTGGCGGAGCTGTTTTTGTACATGGCTGTCTTTCTTGTACCGTCTCACAGCTCTGACTTCGCCAATAGAGTATCAAAGGAATCACGTGGGGGCCGGCGTGGGAGCTCAGGGCGGAGGCGTCGGTGGTTTGTCACCCGGAGTCGGAGGCGGGATCTCCCAGCCCAGCTCCGCCCCATCAGGACCGCAGAGCGTCTCCCGGCGGCCCTCCAAGATCCCCCAACCCTCTCGTCTGCCCCAGCCCCTCCGTCACCTCGCCGGGGCCGACGCGGAGGGCCCCAACAAGATGTTAGGTACGGAACGTGGGCCCCTCGCTCAGCCAGCTTTGTTTTCGCGGCACATTGAAGGTTGTGACTGAGGTGTGAGTTTTGCTCGGTTGTGATCCAGGTTTGTCCCCTCGTCCCGCCCCTGCTACCCCGCTTCCTCCAGGGGGCAGTCCGCAGGGCAAGCGTCCCTCGCAGACCGCAGAGGACCAGACACACACGCAGACCCTCACACCCGCCAACACTGTAGCCCCTATTCCTCGTGCCACAGTGGGGCCTCTGCCCTCCACGCCAACCTCCAAGCCACGGCCCGGAGCCGTGTCGCCAATCGCCCCAACTCCAACCGCGCCTGCCTTCGGAAAGGACGCTCTTCCTCCTCCCCCTCCCAGCCCGGGCCAGAAGACCGGATCTGGATTTTGGAGCTCTATGCCGGCCTCTCCAGCCAGCAGGCCTGGCTCGTTCACCTTCCCAGGAGAGGCGGCAGAGACTCCGGCCCGTCAGCCGGGGGTTCAGGCCCACAGACACTCCACGCACAGCAAAGAGGCTGACCGCATGAGCACATGCTCATCTGCAAGTGAGCAGTCAATCCAGTCCACCCAGAGCAACGGGGTAAGACCTCAGGCTGCGGCCCATGGCTGATTCCACTAACACAGACGCCGAGAGACGCCTGGTGTGTCCCGCTGCTGCCAGCTCTACTAATCTGTTCCCCACTAAGCATCTCTGACAATCTTCTCCACTCTTCAGCATCACGCTCTGTAGCTTTAGATCATTTCTCAAGACAAATTCCCTTCAAAGGTTTCAACCTTGGTGCTTTTGTCCTCACTCTTCCTAAGAGAGACTCTTCACTCGGGTTTTTTGTTTCCTGACTTTTTTAACTCTACCAAAGCTCAAACTAACAACCCTCCTTCCTCTTGGCTGTCTTTCACCAGCTGCTGTCTTCATGGTGTGTGACTGCACTGACTTTACCTGCAACTAACTTCTGACGTTTGTGGTTCCTCCACAAATGTACTCAGATCCTTTCATTCAACCTAACGCTTTTTGTTTCATCTTTGCCCGGAGCTGCAAAGACGACTGCAGAGGAAATCATCTTACTGCAACTTTCTGTAGTCACAGGAAAACAACAAACCTTGTGCAAAGCCTGGTTTTATTGAATACTCTGTGATTTCTCACTCCCTGTCTCCTCCCTGTTTCACAGAGTGAAAGTAGCAGCAGCAGTAGCGTATCCACCATGTTGGTGACCCAGGACTACATGGCTGTGAAGGAGGATGAGATCAGCGTCAGTCAGGGCGAAGTGGTCCAGATCTTGGCCAGCAACCAGCAGAACATGTTCCTGGTGTTCAGAGCGGCTACGGAGCAGGGACCCGCCGCCGAGGGCTGGATCCCCGGATTCGTGCTGGGACACACCTCTGCCATCATCCCTGACTCCTCCGACGGGCCAATCAAGTAAGAGATTGGTTCAACGTGCCTTAGAGTCCAGATGTACTGCATTTGGTAGGGTTTCCTCCAGAGAACTTGCTAAACCCAGTGTCAGGGGTGCCAGGGCAGTCGGCCAGCACCACCATGTTTTTGTGTTAAAGGGGCAGCAGTATGGAAACTTGACTTCTTGGAGCTTTGCAGCATGTTTAAATATTATTACCTCATCAAAATATACCTGCATTGTTGATTTGATTCTTTCATGCTTGTTTGAGAAATCCTTCAATCTCCCTTGGCAACCATTCAGCTGTGCAAAACACCTAAGGGTTAATACAGGAGTGATGTTGAGATGACATCCTGAAGACGGAGTTTCAGAAAGAGCAGGAGTTTTTAACAAAACTGAAGCCAAATTTCAAGAAGTTAAAACAACTGAGGATGACATGGTTACTTGCTATAAAATTCCACCATATACACAAAACTGTCCCTTTAAAAAATAGGTAAAGGGACTAGATAACTAGATAAAGGACTAGATAATTCTGTTGTGAGAAGAAATTACTGACGATATTTAAACACCAATTATATTGTAAAAAAGGCAGACAAAAACAATTAGAATAAATATTACCCTTAGTTCAATGCATCAGTTAGCTTATTCCGTCTTTGCTCTCACTGTTACTTGTGTTTAAAAAATCCTATTAAAAATAGGACAATGCAAGTAATCCAAGTAAAGCCTGGCAGCCCGCCAGGCTTATTTATACACTGTGGGAAGCCCTCCATTCAGTACACGAGTTTCCAACAGACATGGGGTCTTTTTGTTCTTGACCTTTGACACTTGTCTCATGGCAGCAGGAAGTCTTCATCTTGGCACACGTCTCTGCGAATACGAAAGAAGTCTGAGAAGAAAGACAAGGATGTGAAGAAGGAGACCAAGCTGGAAAACGGTTACAGGAAGTCCAGAGATGCAATGGCCAATAAAGTTTCTGTAAAGGTGACTTCCTGATTCACAGAGCAATCAGAGTGGAGTTGTGTTTCCTTTCTTTGTCTGACTCCGGCCTTTGTGTTCACAGCTTCTAAATCCCAACTACATCTATGATGGTAAATATTGACTTTGAGTTTAGAATGAATTGATTCAGGCGGCTGTAACCTATGGTTTAATTAAAGCTTTTATTTTTTAAACCAGCCCCCCCAGACTTCCTGGTGCCTCTGAGTGACGTGACATGTGACAACGGTGAGAGCGCCACCTTGCGGTGTAAGGTTTGCGGTCGACCCCGAGCCACCGTCACCTGGAGAGGACCGAACGAGAGCAACCTCACCAACAACGAACACTTCAGCATCGCATACAGGTACGGAAACGACAAACGCACGGCATAATTTAGAAAATAATAAAAAATGTAGAAAACATTTATGATTTTTTTTTCCCCCAATTATTCACCACTTCATAAAATATCCCAAAACACATTGAAGTTTGTAAGTTTTGAGAAAAAATGGGAGTTTGTA
>CAEGAF010024895.1:0-15081 GCA_903067075.1 Micropoecilia bifurca
CAGACAGCATTCCTTCCAAGTATAATTTGCGCACTTTGTACGCAACTAGAGACATGGGAGTCAGGTCAGTTCGACCTGACTCGACCTGACTCGAACTAGTGAAATGCCAAATAACTCCTTAGATGGAATATCGCTCCGACAAGGTCAGATTTAGCCACTTTGTCACCATAATTAGCAGCTTTTCAGACAAATCAAGTGACTTTTTCTGCTTTATTTAAAGTGTAACTAACTAATCCCAAAATAAACTTCTTTTTGCCAATAAACTGTTTAGATATTTTTAGTTATTTAGGTTTCTATCTTTATTTTTCTGTGCAAATTTTGTGTGAATTTGTTTAGTTCTGCGTTATTTTTTCCTAAAGCCGTCTCAGTGTTGGCCTCCTTCGGTGCCTAAGCAGTAGGATTCTCCTATTTGTTTGAAACGATATGCCCTTATTGGGTATGCTGGTAAAATGGTCTAACTCAGACACACAGCTCCTACAACACTGAGACTGTTTCAGGCAAATCATTGAAAAGTTTTAACAAATTTACACCGAAATGTAAAAATTTACACAGAAAAATAAAGACAGCACCTTTAAAAACCGATTTGTGCAGCTTATCTACCCCCTTTTGGAGTTTAGTTACTACTTAAATATGGCAATTGTTTTATGTTTCTGCTTTTGTGTCACCCAGGAAATGAGGAAGGTGAGCAGTGCCGGGTCGAACAGACCGATCCACCACTCCAGGAGCTGGTGGAGTTACCTCTTCAGCCACCAGGAGACGGAGGGAGAGAACAACCACCACGAAAACCACGGCTCCCGCACCGAGTAGACCCTCAGAGAGGAGCGCAGGAGTTCAACAGGGTTTTTATGGTGGGGAGAAAAACCACTGAACAACCTGTGACTGGAAAAAAGGTTTCCACATTTAAGGACTTGGTTAAATAGATCATTTATAGGTTTTGTTTTTATGTCTTTGCTATACACATTAGATTTTTTTATTAAGTGTTAGCTGTAATTTAGTAATGTTAGGCTGTCCATTGTGTCATAGGAAAAGTAAGTCAAAATACAGCAAAAGTGAGATGATATCCTGAAAGTTTATTTAGACTTGCAATTAGTGGATGGAAGAAGTTGGTATCTTACATTGGAGTTTATTTTATTGCACCAGAGGCTTCAAATGCACTAATTTGGATTTTTGTTTTGCTGAACAGCTCAGTTTGCTCCTTCTCCATACGCCCCAACGTTACACCCATCTGATGGATTTCAGGAAAATGCAGTTGCAACATTGTTGCTGAATACTGATTTCAAATAACCCATGTTTTTCATTTGTTTTCTTTTCCATCGTCATCATTTTGTCCTCACATCTCTCCCAGAGCTTTAGCATCTTGGTCAATAAAATCTAGATCTAGATGGTTAAATATATTATCGACAATCAAAGTCTGACTGATTGATTCTCATAATTTATCTCTATAGACTTTATAAATTGGGATGTCCGTTGGGATTTGGTACTTGTATGTACTTACACGTTACATATGAGCCAATTTCCATTCATAATATTGTACATTTATAAGTTATGAAGATAAATGTCCACAAGGATACATAAATGGAACTTAAAATTGGGTGCCATCTTTGATATTACGCCTAATTTCCATCGGTTATGATTCATTTATGTCTGCTAGTTTTGGTTGATCTTATTCATTGTCTTCTCACAGTAGAGGAGAAATTTTGTTTCAATCAACTGTAAGATTGGACAAAGAAACCCAAAGACAAGTACAAAAAGTGCAGAGGCAAACTGCTTTTTCTGGGAGAAGAGATGAAGTGGTTACAGGACATGTATAATTTTTTATTTATAACTATGTTCTGATGTTTGGACTGGTTCTTAAATACACAACTCAAGGTTTGCCTAAGAAAAACAGCAATGGAAAAGTCCTCAGCTGTAATTTAATTGAATAAAGTAAAGAGTTTTGTAGCAATTTGTTCAATTAGAAAGAAGAAATCAGGAAAAAAGTTGCGCTCAAACAGTGGATTTGAGACTCGATAAACGGGCACACAACCTATGGATTTAAGAGCACTCTGTGGTCGACCAAAGAAATCTGTAATTTGGAGCAAAATTCTGAAAAAAAAACAGAATATTTTAAATTAGGGAGCAATGCAGGGATTATTTTCCTCCACATAAGTGCGTTTTGCTCATATAGGTTTAACTACATGATGGTAACATAGCTGTCCAAACCTGATTCCAATGACGTCTTCAGTAAAACCACTCAAAACCACTTTTGTCTATCTACAGTTCGTTCCCCATAAAAAGTCACTTCAAGCTAATGATTCACATGTCAGTTCCTTATCCCAGCAACTTTATGCTCACAAACAGCTGTGGCCACTTCAATGGTCAGGCTGCTGACTACCTGTTAACCGTGTTGCATACTAACCTCTTCAGGTTGGCAGCCGCAGATCTGTTCAGTATGATCGGATTAAGTGTCTTTTTTTGGTCAAGAAAACAATCCTTCCTGGTAGAAATCTCTGGACTGTTGCATTGCAGACATGTCTATATATGTGCCTTCCTGTTTTTGCGAGCTTGATTCAAGGCTTTTGTTTTTCTTTCTGAAAAGTGTGATTTAAAGATTACTTACCAAGCACAACAGGAAAAACAGAAGAGGAATTCTTTACATTTCAAGATTTGAAGGTTTTGATATAATGTATGATGATAAATGCCCTTTAAGGAATTAAAACAAGCCCTGTTTCTTCACAGTTTTGTCATAATTTTTAATGTAATCCAGGAACCTTTAGTGGGGTTTTTTTATACAAACTTCTCGTTCCGCTACTTGCAAGCCTTTTCTGTCTTAAACAATCGTGCTTGACTATCAGAGAACTGCTTTATTAGAACAAATTTATCAAAAGAACAACAATCTTGTTAGTGGGACAATCTGTGACGATGCACAAATATTATAAAACTTCAGGGTTTAGATTGTAGCCGGTGACGTTAAAGCCTAAATATAAAAGCACAAAACAAGCCTATCTTTTTAAAGACTTGGACAAGCAAAAAAATTATTAAAAAAAAACCAAACAAACAAGGAAAAAAAAGATTTTTAGCTGTAAATATGTTGTAAATATTTATTCAAATGACTTTGGTGGAGGTTTTAAATAAAAATGGATTAACCAGAAGTTTATTTACGAGGTTTCCCAGCTGTTCAGTAAGCAATAGGCTTTGCACAATCCACGGCTGTTGTGATAAATGTTACTGTTTAAATGAATCGGCTGCTGCAGGCCTCAACTAATGGCAGGAGGAGTTCTCATCTCGTCTTATTTAAAGACCAGATGCTTTTTGTATCCAAACTTTCTGCAGACTTTGTTCAGAAAAGTCACTTTGTACTCTTGTTTTTATAAAAAAAAATTGTTCATCAGCGTGTGGATAAAACGTCTCACTGGAACAACTTGTATTGTACTGATTTATGAGCAATTCTTGGCACATATTTAAACATTTTTGGATATCAATATTGCCTCATATAAAATCAGCGTTTCATACACAGCTTGGTTTAAAAAACAAAGCAAGGCTTGTCTAATATGTGATTATTAGCGATGGTGATAAGTTCGTTCTGCTTGTGTCTTATCGTCTTCCTCTCGGCTTGTAGGGTTGAGTTGTGAAGTGCTCGGGTTTGTCTATAATAACATTTTATGGCTCTGGTTCGGTCTTCTGTAGCTTTTTCATTTAATTTATTTTTGCCTGGTATGCATTTTAATCTGAGAACTCCAGACAACCTGAACGGTGCCACAGAGACTGAACCAACGACTGTTTAAAAACGATCGATGACTTACTGGTGGATCCCATTTCTTTCACTTTAATTTCGTCACTTAGGAAAGCTTTACATCTCGATAGGTGGACATTTACTTGAACTCTGATGTTGGAAGCGGGACTAGATCCGAACCTAAGCTGTGCTGGGATTTAAGTGCTTAGTTATTAAATGAGCTGCCTTGAACGTTTTGTTACCAGTGAATCGACCACACAGAGCCAGCCTTCAACTTCTTTCCCCTATCAGAGCCTTAAACGCTCGCTGTCCCCGTTTAGAGCTCCAGAAATAGCACAGCAGGTTTAGACGGACGTGAGTTTTCTGTCCAGACTGAGAAGAGACATTTCAGATTCTGGCAGAGCGAGCGAAGCCGTGGAGTAAAGAAAAACCTGCATGGGCACCAGGAGTTTTGCATACGATGTTAGTATTACTTGAATTTACAGATGTGTGTAAAGAAAACTGAATTTTATCTGATTTTTCTTTTCAATTCTTTTTTTCAGTTTTTAATGACTTTTTGTAAATGTATTTTCTCTACAGCTGTGAAAATTGATATATGCTGTCATGAATAAATGATTTTAAGATTGACTGAAGTCGTCTTAGTTTCTGTTGTTTGGTAAAAAGACGATGCTTTGAAAGCTTAAAGATAAACACTGCAAAACCCCAAATCTTACCATGTATTTTTGTCTAGTTTCTAGGTGCACTTGAAATGATACAGAGCTAACGTATAAGTAATTTTTTTAGCAATATAATAACTTGTTTTAAGTAAATAATCCCTTAATATTGATAAAAATGTACTAGTTCCACTGACAGACTTATTTATAAGAAGACAATTTCCTTACGTAAAATAATCTGACAATGGAACTAACACTTTTTCATCAAAATTAAGGAATTATTTACTTAAAACAAGATCCTATGTGTTAATAAAAATGTTACTAGTTAGTTTTGTCCTAATTCAAGGGTACCTATATATTTACACTGGAAACTAAGCAAAAAACATTTGATAACATTTTGTGTTTTTGCAGTGAATTAAGTTTATTGCATAATCTAAACTTAAAAAGTACAAGTTAACTTTTCATTTCCAGTTTCAGGTAAGTTTTGATTTTTAAAAATGCCTTGCGTATTCTCACCCTGTGAATCTTTTATTTTATTTTTATTTTTTAACTTTCGTGTCCTGTCCGGCCGTGCGACACTCAAGAGTTGTTGTCTGAAGTGTCAAGAAGGAGCGCAACAGATTTACCTTCACAAGTGAAGCATTACAGCTTTTTTCTGTACCGTATTTTCTGGACAACAAGTTGCTACTTTTCTTTCATGCTTTGAACTCCGTACAGAGTGTAGCACAAGCTCAAGAGCGAAAAGCGACAACTAAACAGAGACTCAAGTGTGACGCTGTTCGATCCAAACACTGAAGAAAACGACTTTAGTCGCAGGAAGAAGATGAAAACTAAGTTATCCTGGTGAGCTACTGCATTTTTCTTTTAAGCAGCCGTCTTACAGGTACTGTTTGAAAAAAAAAAATGTATGGTGCATATTTGTGTATGTTATTTCATTACAAGTTGTTTCAACATGGCTGCCAGGGGCTAATGGACAAGTGCTGCCATATATGTGTTGATTTTAATGTAAAATATGATTTGGAACATCTGGTTTCATACTGAGGTTAAATTGCACACGGGACAGTTTACTAATTAGAAAGCTTCTGAAAGGAGTTTATTACACTTTCCTGAAGACATCAGTTATACAACTGCACTTTTTAAAATGTGTACCTGTAAAGAAAATGCATAATTATCCATCCACTTCAGATATGCACTGCTTTGTGTTGGTCAGACATGTGAAATCAAAACAAAAAACAGTGAAATGATTGGCTGGAGAAAGTTTATACTGTACTATCAAACATTTAATAAGATAGCATGAAAATAACCAAAAAAACAACTAAATTTAAGGCCTCAGCTTTAACTATTAAGGATATTTACAAAAACAGAAACCTTTGCTCAGGTTTGGTCCACAAACAGAAACAGCCATTGGTTCTGCTGTTGGTAACAATGACAGTTGGACTTTTGTTTGTTTTCACCACAATGTTTTCAACACATATTAGAAGTTTTCATGTCAGAACAAAGTGAGGTAGCTATGAAAAAAATAACAAATTTGGTATTGTTGTGAAATCAGGAAGTGGGCGACTGGCAAATATCTCAGTTTTTCTCACAGTAAAACTGTTTTTGTGTGAATGAGAGGTGCAAACAGCAGTATTTTAAAAATAATTTTACCTTTAAATGTTAAAATGTGTAGAAATCCTGCAGATTCTTGGCTTAAACAGCAAACTGAGACTCAACTACAAAGCAAATATCCCATCTACATTTTCCCTCTGTTGAGGTTTTAAAACATCATGGCAGATCTCCTGTTTCAACTCAGGCCACCTCCGATGGATCCCAGCAGAACCTCTGACCACAGTCCAGAGCCGACAGCCGGTCCATGTCCAGGTCGCTCAGGGCGAAGTCAAACACCTCGGCGTTCCGCAGTATTCGCTCTGGATTTGAGGATTTGGGAAGAACCGGGACGCCCTGCTGCAGCGCCCAGCGTAACAAAACCTGGTAACAAAAGGAAAAAGAATTTAAAACACTGGCACTAAAACAGTAGCTATGTTTTAAATTATAAATGTGCACAAATCTTCGTCTATATTCTGCTAATGTTGAAAAAACACAATTTTAGAATCGCGCAACATTTCTGTTAAATAATTAAAAATAATTAGAAATGCATCTAAATAAGCTTCAAGCGATAAATCATTAAAACGATGGTAGCTAAAGATGTAAACGGTTATATGAGATTTATTCATCAGCCACGGCGCTAGAACTCATCATGCATCAGCCATGAGAGGAGATGTTGGCATTTATTCAGGCTTTGGAGCGTCAAACTCCTGACGCTTGGATTCGGCTACATTTGCGACATTTTGGGGAAATTATTGTCGGTCATTTCACAAAACGGCTACGGATTCAAAACCTTCAAATGACAGACAACTTTTTATGAACCGTGCAATGCAGTCAGAGCTGTGGAGGAGCCGGCATCACATTGTTTAAAAAATAAAAGCAAACCATCATCCTGCTGCAAGCTATAACATCCAGCTGTTTATCGTGTGATGAGAAAACGTGTTTCCATTTCACTTCTGTGACGTACATCTATGTCAATTTGGCTGAAAATTCATCTTATCCCAGTTCAAAAAAACGCTTTTATCAAGAAATTGTGAGTTTTTTTCAAAATTGGCGTGTTTCCGTTGAGCAAATTTATTTTTGTTATTTCAAATTGTGCAGCTTTATGTTTAATGGAGACCCAGTTGGTGACGTGTACCTGTGCAGGTGTGCGTTCGCAGTTCTTTGCCACCTCCAGGATCACCGGGTCAGTGAGCAGCTCTCCTTTCCCTAAAGATGAGTAGGCTTGAAAACAGACACCAAACTCCTTACACAGACTCCTCAGCTCAGGCTGGCAGAGCCGCGGGTGAAACTCCACCTGCAGGAAGCAAAAATTCAGAAATAAACCAGAAACACTGCAAAAACACCAAATATTACTGAGGTTTTTTTGTTTATATATTTGAAATGAGACAAAACTTAGAAGTAGCTTTTTAGCAACAAATGTTAGCTTGTTTTAAGTAAATAATTCTTTAATATTGAAAAAGCACTAATGTAAAGTAGAACAAGACATTTTCCCCCAATTATAATATCCTGAAAAACAGCCTAAGCAATTTCTTGACAAAAAATTACTTTGGCCGTTACTTTATCAAGGTGACTAGAAATATGTTGTTCTACTGGTAGATAATTTCACTTATCAGTAGTACTTTGTTCTCTGCTACTAGAGTCTGTCTGAATACCGCAAAGTATTTAGTGTGTCTGCCGGGGGGGAGGAATAAGAAGGGTTCGGTGAATGCGCATATGAAACTTGGGGTTCGGTACCTCAAAAAATGTTAAGAACCACTGGTCTAGTCAAAGTTCAGAACTCAACCCTGGTTTGAAATGCTGCAGTGAGAACTTAGGAGAGCTGAACGATGCAAGAGACAGACAGTCATGCAGAAATCCACAGTGATTAAACAAGCTAATGCGCAATGTAAGACTACCTGTAAGACTGCAGGAGGGACTTTACAGCTTTGCATCAGAGCTCTCATGTGTGCTGGTGTGTAGTTAGAGACTCCAATGGCTCTCAGCTTCCCCTGACCATGCAGCTCCTCCAGACTAGCCCAACTCTGAGCTCGGTTACCTGGAATCAAACGTTACATCATCCTGTTACACAAAACCTGCATCTATATTTTAGGGAGCCGACATGAGAGGTCAGTGTTACTCAGTACAAAATGCACTAATCATTCAGCAAATGAAAATCACTTTAACCACTGATACATTATTTCATATTATATTAAAGTAAATGAGAGCTGATCTCCAGTGTAAAATCTTAATTACAAGAGTTAAGAGTAAAAACAACCACCATGAAGAATCCATAAGAGCCACAGGTTAATCCTGATATAAATTGAAGAGGTTTTTGCAGCCTTACGGTTTTGCTAATTGAACCTTTGTGGTTAAAAATATTTACATCAGTGAGGCTTTATTGGTCAAGTCAAATCAAGTTTATTTATAGAACACATTTTAGCAACAAGGCAGTTCAAAGTGATTTAAATTATAAAAACATAATGAAAACAATTAAGAAACAACTAGAAAACATTAAATTTTGTCAAATGCCATAGTCAAAATCATCAAGAAAATGAACATTGATCCACAGAAATAGTCAATGGCAACTCTAATCAGATGGGTTTTTAACCTTGATTTAAAGAAATCCGGTGGTTGATGCCAATACAAGAAAACAATCACAAATAGTCAATCTCTACTCTAAAAAACATTTATGTCTAACTAACACTAAACACTCAAAAACACATACAGGTTTACCTGTGCAAAAATGAAGAAGCTGTGCTCTAGTAGTCATTTGTGTTGGACTAAGCACAGAGAATCCCTATAAAATATTTTAAAGTTGGTGGTTGCAATGTAACAAAAGTTGAGGGAGTCAGACTGGAATGCAATGAAAGTGCTATTTTTCCAAGGAAAACAATCGTACGGTCTGTCCTGTACCTGGGTTGCGGTCGTCAGCCACCTGCAGTCCTTGAGTACCAGGCCAATGGATCAGGTAGAGATCAATGTACTCCAAGTCCAGCTGGGTCAAACTGTGCAGGGCCCCGTCCATCGCCCCTACACCTTGATCCTTAGGGCCCAGCTTACTGCAGCAAAACACAGAGGAAAGGACATTACACACAATGTAAACAATTAACTACAGAAGAAAAAAAAAATACCCACCTGGTTATGAACACATCCTCTCTGGTCAAGCCATGTTTTGGAAGAAGTTCTCTCAGAGCTTTGCCTAAGTCGGCTTCATTGCGATAGACGGCTGCACTGTCGAAGGATCTGTATCCAGCAGCCAGAGCAGCATCCACGGCCTGATGAACATCGGCAGGGCCACAGAGCTTGTAGGTCCCCAGACCCAGCAGAGGCATGTGGAGCCCGGTGTTCAGGGCCACAGAATGGGAAGAAGAGTCTGGCATGGGAGGCATCTGAAAACCCAGCTCTGTCAATGATGAAGAAACACATGGGGCATGGCAGTTAAACACTGGGATACAATGGTGCAAGATTACATTAAAGCATTGTAAATGTAAGAGGTTTAGCCAAGTATAAGAACTGAACTTAAAGCTATAAACACCATTGAATAATCACAGCTAAACGATCGGTATAAGCTTAAAATTGTCATAAACGTCACAGTTTTGACTCATCTCCGTTGAACGAATTTAAGATAAAATAAAATAAACCCCAAATTATTCACTTTTAGCAAGGAGCAGCAGAAAATGTCAACTAAACAATAAAAAGCTACCTTGCACAACGCTGACAACGTGCAAAAAAACTTCCTGTTATCAGCTGGCAGTCATGTGATACACAATTGGGCGGTTTTTTGCCGTCACCATAGTGACATCTGCCCTAGCGCCGCTGATTGGATGAACATGAAGCCAATCAGCAGCGCAGCTGACTTAGAGGCGGGAATAGAGTCACGAGAAACGGGTTTGATTGACCGGCAGGTTGTTAACCGTTGACGTCCTGCCGCCTGCTGGAGACTGAAGTCGCCACAGAGAAGACGAATTTGACGACGCCATTTTTCTGCTGCTATTACGGTAATTAGAAGGCAGTTAGAATGCGAGTTTATTTACAAAAACTACTCGATAACAAGTTGAACAATTCTTTTAAAAACTGCGTTAAAAGTTTCACAGCTGTTTGTACGTTATCTCGTTTCAGTTACGGCAGGTCAGACATGGCGCTGCGGCCCTTTTCTTTCCCATCACCAGAAACTCGCTTCTTTACGGCTGATAGTTTAATCTACAAGTTCAAGATTAGAGGAGGAAACAGCTTCAGGCAAGGCAGATATTCGTGTTTTTACATTATTCTCTCATAATTTCGGAGGTTTGAGGGAAAATCACAGGCTCTTAACAGAAGGGAAAGAAATTCTGGTTTCTGTTTGTTTACTCTGAGCCAGAGCTACAAATATTCTGTCAGTTTTCACATTTCTTTTTGTGAATGTCATCATTATTTACTATAATATACACCGTATATCGAAAATATACATGCATTTTCTGATACTTAACCACTTCAATGGCAATTTTAGTCAATAACTGCCTCTTTTTTTTAGTTTACCCACATGTAATTATCTATTTTGTAATTTTAGTTGGATTTTTATTTATTTACAAATGATCAGAAATTCTAAATTTGATCATTTAAATTATTTTCATGCAAAGCCCTGAAAAAATATCAAAGGCTAATTTTTATTCTCCAATCAGATATTTTCAAATTTGATTTTTTTTTGTTTTTATTTCAGGTGTTGGTAGTCTAAAAAAGAGGCAGTAATCTTGTTTAACTCCAGGAAAACTTTTGTTAATGCATTGGATGGTGGGCTAAAAAGAATAAATATAATACTCACAAATTACTTGTACAGACTGGTTGAAATGAGATATAATTTTTTAAATGTATTTTTAGACATTCTTTCTAGATTTCATGTATCATACTTTTATATTTTCTATTTATGTTATGTTTAGGGTGTCAATATTGACTTTTTTCTTGTGTTTTTATTGACCTGAGTCTGTTATTAAAGTTATTTGTATTTATGATGTACATGTTTTTATACTCAGTGAAGATGAGGTTTTGCAAGAAGGAAGCTTTGATAATGAAATAGAGGTAATTACTGAGGCTTTGTCTTTTCCAGTTAAAACTGTTTTTGTTTTTTTCCCATCTGTATACGTTTCTTTTTCTTACCCTGTCTCATATTTTGTGCTTTAAGGAAATTATCAGAGCGGTTCTTGGCAACTTGGACTACCTCCAGCCCTTCACTACTCAACATTTCATTGTTTTTCCTTGTATCCTTTCCTTTAGTTTGTTCGTCCATCATTGTCTTAATATGTACCCCCCACACCCCCCATTTAGCCAGTGTTTGGTCTGTTAACCTGAAACTGGCTCATCAACAGTTACATGGGTCTACCTTTGTATAAAACTTGTGATTTTGGTCTGTTGTTTGCATCTGCTGTAGGAAACTACCTAAAAAAACACAGAGCTTCTTTGGTCTCAAAGACTATTTGGTATGGAATTGGATTAAAGTGGTTCCCAGAAACTGGAAAAGAAAATAAAGTATGAAAATATTTTATTTTCAGAGTTTGTTCCTTGTTACATTGTCAACATGATAATTATGAGAACTTCAAAAAGTAAATTCTCTCTACCAGTGTCATTATGGTGGTTTTTAAATAAAAGTTGTGTTCAAAAAGTGTTTAAATTAAAATTCAAAAATACTTAATTAATACTTTATTATTAATTCATTAAATAAACAATTGAACTATTTACATTAAATAGTTGCGTTCATCCAAGCAGCTCTCCATGTACCAATCTGTACATCCGGCCTCCTGACCGTCTGTTTGAAGAAGTCCAACCTCCTGCTTGGAATATGTTAGCCAAGAGCTATTGCACTTAAAACAGTCCTTTGTGGTGCGAATATTGCACACAGTGATACTGTCAGCCATCCATCACCTAAATGTGTTCTTGACTTCGCCTTCCAGACAAAAAGAGCTGGGGGAAAGTGTGCAAACACGATGCGAAGAAGCTGTCATTCTACCCCTTTGCTATCATCCTCTACCTGGAGAAGAACACGTTCAGAGGTGAGGATGGATGCAGCATCTGTTCGATGAGCAGACGGTATCACCGGGTCTCCTCAGACTAAGGTTTATTTATCTGCTAGTGGAGATTTAGAGCAATTAAGATGAAGAAGTGATCACAAGCGTTTTAGACAAGCTGAATGTGATAAAGAGCAAATAAAAACATCCTCTAATGTGGAAATATTTATCTTGTTTCAGAGAATCAAAGCGAGAAGGTGAGTTATTCTTTCTTATTCTCTAAAGACAAACTGTAAAACCTTTTCTGTGTGATATTCATGCAAAATAATTTCTGTTTTTAGGTTTTGTGTAATACTGAAGCTATGTACCATGATGTAAGTTTATATATAAAAAGAGCTGTTAATGTGTTTTGTATGTTAGATTTTTTCTGATGAGCCAAGGCCAAAGCGCAGTCGTGGGGACTCACCACTAGAGGACGCTATTATTAAACGATTAATGAAAGACATGGAGGCTGAAGGCAGTAAATCAGTGTCTGGGTGAGTAACTGAAGATGAGTTGTATTTAAATGTGGAAATATGTCATACACCTTTAGAGTCACACAAGCTTGAGGTTGGTTTAGCAAATTAGTCTTTGTTAGGGTTGGTATACTATTGATAATGCAGCCTTTTTGTGGTATAATGGTAAAAGAGTTTCATATTTATATCTATAAAGACATGTTTAGCTAACAATTTCTGTATCAGAAGTGTGTAAAGTCAGTGTTATAATTTGTTTAGCATTCCTGCAATTATCTCAGGCTTTATTCAACAAAACAAAGTTTTTCTACAGCTCGGGTTATTTGATTTTCTTTAGCAGATTTTACTCTTAAAAATCAGTTAATTTAAACTTGAGACAAGCCAAACATCCTATCAGAATGTAGCTTTTTAAAAAACATTTCCACCTGTAAAATTGTGTTCTGTGGACTTCATTCCATCCCAACTTAGTCTGTCACATTCAGACCAACTTCCACACATGCAAGTCTAATCATATTTTATTTAACACTTATTTTCGTTTCTGGAGTTACCTGGTTGATTGTGTCGAGTTGCTGAGTTCGCAGTAACTTCTCTGTTTTACAGAAGGAAATCTCCACTATGTGCAGCAAGCTGCTGTGACAAACTTGGGTTTTATACAGCAGGAAAGACACAAAGAACAGAAAACCCCCAAAAAGTCTTTAGTCTGGAATACTTTCTAATGGAAACGAAAGGCAATTTTTGTATTATAGCTCCACAATAAACACAGAACTAAGCCCCCGGTCAACCCAAATTTTCTTGTTTTTATTCATTTTTGGCTCCTGTGAAGCTCTTTGTGCTATTTAAATAAAGTGACTTTACTAGCCCCCATGTTACAGATACTTTTATCTTTTCACATCATACCAGGTGAGATCACAGCGGCTCATATTGCTGTGATCAACGAATCAAAGAGGCGTAGATTACACTACTGATCCGGGACTGATCTCTGTGTCGCAACCCTCACTCAAGCTGTCCAAATGGATTCAGTGCTTTTAATACAAGCAAAGTCATTGCAAATTATCCTCAAGGTTTTTTATCTGTATCAGGTTCAACAGATTTTTCAGATTAGGTGGACAATGGAGGATGGACTGAGCTGCTGTACGTTACACAAACCCTGGATTAGCCCTTACAGTTGATAATGGTTACAGGTTTATTGCTGAGTAAATATAGTTGCATGTTTCAGCAGCTACAAAAACTAACAATGAACAAAAATGCAATGACATAGAGCCAAATTTGATCCTACTTTTAGACAGGTTTGCAGTGCTGGATTCTCAGATTGTGCCATGTAGGAGATCAAAAAAAACACTCAACTATAAAAATATAATAAAAATGTAAACATTCATATTTGGGTTTATGTATTACTTAGAAATGTCCCGCTCTTTAATAACACCAGAACAGCATGCTGGTTAACCGTACATCACCAAACAGCATCTCAACGGCATCGGTACACTCATTCATTGTAATTATCACAGTTTTCCTCACACACGAACGCGTTTCAGCAGTTCTCACAGATACGAAAGAGAGGAGCGGCGAGCGGGCGCCACATCCATCACTCTGACAGTCCGATCGGTGGGGCGTAAGCGATTATTTCGACTGTGCATGCACACATGAAGAAGGTTTTTTCCTGACTTCAGATTGTATTTCACTTATATAAACAGAATCATCTCTACGCTCGATGAGAAGACGCTTAGATGCACAAACTGTGTAAACATCCTAAAACACAAAAGGGCTGCAAGCATCAGCAGCACTTCTCTGGTAACCTTTGAGCTGTTCTCACAGATGAAAGCCCAGAGACTTGAGTTTAAGCTACAATAACGGTAAATCAGTGCAGCGTCTGCAGCTGTCAGTGTTCAGCTCTCAATGGTTTCTTACAAGCTGCTTCACAGCTTTGTCTTTATGTCTCAGTGTGTGTCTACATAATGGCCTGCAGCGAGGATGGGTTTTTTTGTGCTTATCCAAAGGTGGAAAAAGTACAAAAAAAATTATGTACTCAAGTAAAAACAGTTACTTTGATATTTTTTCTTAAGTGAAGTAAAGTTACAAGTGTTGTTTAAATTAAAGTAAAAAGTACTTCACCAAAATTTTACTTCAAGTAAAAGTTACTTTTTATGAGCAGAAGAAAGTTCTGCTCGTGGATTTTAGAAAAGGACAAAAGAACAAACTGGTGTTATGTTTAACTTATTATCTCATTATCTTATTCACTTATTATCTTATTAATATTGGACATAAATGCCCAATATTTTCTGTCATCAGTTGTCGTTGGGGTTCTCAGAATTGCATTAATTAAAAATGATCCAATTAAATGTGAAATTCCTTATTTGATCTATGCATAATTCAATGTAAAAATAAAATACTAATTAATAAAATCATAATAAAATATATAAATATTTATACTAAGAATTTGGTAAGAAAAGTGCTTTTCACAGACATTTCTGGTGATTCTGCAAACCAAAAACCATCGTTAAGTTACCGTATTTTCCGCACTATAAGGCGCACCGGATTATAAGGCGCACCTTCAATGAATGGCCTATTTTAAAACTTTTTTCATATATGAGGCGCACCGCATTATAAGGCGCATAGAATAGACGCCATAGTTATGTTGCCACCAGTCCCGGTATATTGATTTGTTC
>CAEGAF010024907.1:0-24812 GCA_903067075.1 Micropoecilia bifurca
CTTACTGTAAAATGTAGTGGAGTAAAAGTAGAAAGTACCCATTATTAAATCTACTTAAGTAAAGTACAGATACACGAAAAATGTACTTAAGTACAGTAACGAAGTACTTGTACTTCGTTACTTCCCACCACTAGTGGGTTGCAAGTAAATATTCTAAGTTGATATTCTGGTAATGTCAAAAAAAACACAATTTTGCAATCGCTGTATTTCCATTAAGTAAGAAATGAAATGAGTCACTCCAGATTGTCAATCCATCTGACAAAAACCCTCATCCTGCTGCAAAAACCTTTGTTTTTGTAATTGCCATGTTTCTGTTAAGCTAATTTTTCTTTGTAATTTCAATTTGCTTACTTTTACTGTTAATGCAACTGCTGCTACTGCGGTGCTATTTTTACACAAAGTCCTCTTTCCAGCGCTGAACTTCCTCTACATTTCATGAAACGCCGCGACAGACCCTATGGAGTGTGTGAGGAATTCCCATAAAAGTCTGTGTTCGCGGGATCTGGGAAAGGAGCTGCCTCTCTGTGAAACGGTGAACACAAGGAGTCACGGCGAAGAGTGAGGCTTTCCTGCTGCTGGGGAAAAAAAATAGCCTAAGCAGCAACTGGGATTCTGTCCAAGCGGGGAGTTTTAGTGCCTGAGACGGGTTTAAGCAGACGATGAACGATCAGAACCATGACGGCTCGGGATGAACCAAACCACCCGAGAAGGGGTGGGAGCTCTGCGACATCCGAGATGACACCAGAGCTCCTGCATGCGTCCCTCTAAGCTTGTAATGCAGTCCTGTAATCCCCGTATTGTGTTTATAATCCGCCTATGAAGAGCTGTAGTCACACAGAATGGTCTCCGTGCGCCAATGAAGGAAGATGTACTTCATGATACCTTAATGACTTCATTTCTGATGTCACCCTCTTGCAGAACAAACACACTCGTCTCTCCAGAGCCTGTTTAATGCTGCCACAGCGCAGAGTGTGTGTGTGTGTGTGTGTGTGTGTGTGTGGATGTGTGTGTGAGGTGAAAGCGTTCCGAGGTCAGTAAGGGTTTATGACCGGCCCTGGAATGAGGGACGCTGAAACATCTATCTTGTAGCCTTTGGGCCCCTCAGATGTGGATGTAAATGTTTGGGATCTTTTAACTGCAAAACCCAGTTTTGCTTTGGCTTCAGCTCACCGTCTGATGACCAGATGTTCTTCCAACTAGAAAGCAGGATTCATGGTTTCTCTGCATACAGGAGGACCCCAATGATTCTTGCTGCAAGTTTGAAAAGCACCTTTGGACTGGTCAAACCTCCTCACATCAGTCTGCAGAACGTTTTGTAAAAGGTTCAGAGGTCCATCAAAGTGAGATTTAAAGAGACAGTACTCTTTGTTTCACACAGTCCAGTTGTTACAAAAACGCTTGATGTATCAAATATGACTTAAAAGAAATTTGACCTTTGAGGTGAAAGAGGCCCAAAGCTTCTTAGATCTTGTCTTTGAATCTCCCTTTATGAGACGGTGCCGTGCTTTGGGAGGAATTTTGGAAGGTCGCTAACCTCATTGAGGCTTTGCTGTTGTCTCAAGTCTTATCTGTTTATAGATTACAGGACTCTGTGGAGCGTCGGTCGTAGAAATAGCTCTGTAAGTATTCCCAGACTTTATTTCTTCAGGAACAGTTTGACTTTTCGCTGCTGGTGAGATGTTTTCGTCAGTCGAGATACTGTAAATAGGTACTTCAGATTATTTCGGTCAACACGAGGCAGAGAGGAACCCGAGGAACCGTTATCAAGTTTAAATATGCAAAGCGAGAAGGTCTGTGTGAAAGTTTTGATCACAGAAACAGAAGAAAAAAACGACTGAATATTCCAGTCAACTTGTGTGATGTTTGTAACTGTACTGTAAAAAGTCTTATAGCAATAAAAAAAATAATAGTTAGAGTCATATCCAATTATGTGTTTTGATGAGGCTCATTTGTCAGATTAAAATAGCTAACCTTCATATTAAAGATTGTCTTAATTACATTTCTGGATGATGAATGTTGTTTTAATTGGTCTAATGTCATATTCTAATTTTAAATGTTGTGTTTTTATTAGCTGTAAAATCATAATTAACAGGAATAAAAGCTTTAATTAATCTATACAATATGTTTCACTCAGTAATAAAGTCATAGAAAAAGATGAAATTTTCAAAAATATCCTGATTTATTTTAAATGGTCAGAAGCTAAATATTTGCAATTACATGTAAAGGTGTCAGATTTTGAAAATAGTAGAAAACAAATGCAGGAATACAACTCTTTTAGCTCTAGAAGTAGAATAGTACAGAATAAGCCTGCATCATCACTCCTCCACCACCTTGCTTTACAGATAACATGTTTTGTTTGTGCTGATAAATTGGAATTTTGGTTTTAGAAGTGCAAAGCCATATTAACCTCTCATGTCTAAAACAGCATTTTCATGTATTAGTTGATTAAAAACAAACAAACAGACAAACAAACAGATATTTCTTGTGTGTTTATTTACATTATAAGCCCCAACAAGCTGAATCCTAGAACCAAGGTGTAAATTCTCGGCACCTTCACTGTGTAAATCATATAATTAAACACATTTTTTACATTTTATTGGAGTTCTCCTGTCGGGTGGATTAGAAGGTGTAATGTGCTGGTAGGTAGAAACTGTCACAAGCCAGCAGGTAATTTAAAGGAAACGTTTCTGATGAAAACATCAATGAGCTCAGCACTGTAATCAGCAGAAGTAAGGATTCCCTAAGGTGGGCGCATTGCTAAAAAGTATGAATGCAGAACATTTGAATTTTATTCGTAAATGCTGCTTTGTGATTATTTGAAAATGTAGCGGGGGATCTATGACATATCAGGCATGAATCATCTGTGACGGAGAACATGGCAGCTTTTCTTCATTTATCAGACATTTTTGCTCCTCCAGCTTCAGAAAACGAACTAAGAGTGAAGCCATTAAACTCCTCCTCCATCAGTCGCTCCTGATGGATTAGACAGTTAAAAACTGATATCTGTATTTAAATAAACCTTGGAGTTAATGAGGACACAGCCCAGGGGTGGGGGGTTCAGGGGTCAGAGGTCGATTTGTGACACACCATATTTTAGAGCGGAGAAGTGGTCTTTGACAGCCAGCCGTACCGGTTTAGCTCGTGTTTATTTTGCGAGGTGCCTGTGATGAGGAGCAGTGCAGCAGATCATACAGAGCAAGAGACTCGAGACGCTTAAAGTACAAGAGAGCAAAGAGAAAACCTGAAGAGGATTCAAGCAGGAGCGAAGGAAGCAGCGTCTGCTCATCCTCAGCTCTCACTTCTTTTCTCCCTAAACACAAATACGAATGAACACGACGAAAACGTTGATCTGTGCGGAGAAAGATAAGAATTTCAAAAATGTTTTCTTTACATTTCTCATTGCAATTTCAAGCCACATTGGGGAAAACGCTCATTATGATCTTATATGGAAGACAAAGTCACAAGCGATGACTCCTATTACAGGGAATGTATTTGGTGTGCCACTTTTTTTTTCATGAATATCCATCAAAAATATGTTGTAGTTTTTTTTTTATTTGCACTCTTATTTTGCTGCTATGAGTTGCGACTCCTCTAAAGTAAGGTGTGAGTATTTGAACATCTCCTAATGCCAAAGTGCCACGTCTGTGATCGGTACCGCACAGCCATATTGTGTGTTTACATGAGCATGAGTCGGTAAATGTAGCTGGTCAGTAAAAATGATAAAACATAAAGCCACTATTGGAAACAAATGTCTCAAAATCTTGCGTGCAAGAGGATGATTGACAGCGCTAAGACCCTCCTCCTGGCTCTGTCTGGCTGATTCCGTTAGATCTGTGCATTTCTGTAGCTGGGCAGAGGAATTTGATTCTTTTTCACGTATTATCTGTCTTGTATCTCATAGAGACAGTTTTAACAAATATGCTAAATGAAAAACAAATCAGCTATTCTGTCTGCTTAGAGACAAAACTGACTTTAGAGAGTGAAGCTTTGAGGCCTTCAGGCAGCAGCAAAGCTCTTCTGAGAGAGATAATATCCACCGTGGTGACATAATGATGTGGATCTGGAAACAGAAACTCCAGAACCAGCAGCTGTGTGTCACGAGAAACTTTCCAAAGAACGACTAAAGCATCCATCTTAATATCTCCAAAGGAAGAAGGTTTAGAGGGATTAAACGTACTGTTAGAAGACAACGTTACAGCAATCTGTAATCTGCACAAGATGAGTCTTACAAGCTGCCAGCAAGGTTCACACGCTTTCACTGACCGTTTTCCGGTTCTTATCATGAACAAATTGATGCATTATCTGCAGCCCCGGTGAGAAAACAATACAGTAATGCAACAAGAAGGATCGCGTTTGATTCAGTTAAGGGCGTAATGCAGTAAAGGAAAGCAGAAGGGCTCGTTTATTAGAAGCCGAGCCGAGAGCTCAGTCACATGCAGCCTTTCCCATGAGCTAATAAAGG
This sequence comes from Micropoecilia bifurca, assembly GCA_903067075.1. Classification (NCBI taxonomy): domain Eukaryota; kingdom Metazoa; phylum Chordata; class Actinopteri; order Cyprinodontiformes; family Poeciliidae; genus Micropoecilia; species Micropoecilia bifurca. The sequence goes on from CAEGAF010024907.1 coordinate 4,463, forward strand.
TGAACAGGAGCCTCCAGGCATGAGGAAGCTGGGTGAGTTGGTTCAGAGCAGGCCTGCTGTGCCGTCCTATAACAACTTTTTTCATTTAGATAAATGGAACAAAAACGTCCGACTAAAGTGCAAAGACCAAAGCAAATAGCCACTATGGGAATAACTGGGAGAGGAAGAGTTTAAAGTCTTCCTCAAGTCCAAAAGCTTGACAACTGTAATACTTCAAAGGCATGGAAAAGTACGAAGCAAATGGTTCCAGACTTCAACGGAGTGCGCCGTATTTTTCACACAAGATGTTTTCAAATTGGACAGACCAGCAGTGGATGATTGCTAGTTTGCACCAAAGGTTTGATCGTGATTTATATAGAAGCGTGCATCTGTCCTCAAACGACGAGAAATATGAAATAAGCATATCCCATAAGCATATCGATCAAAGTCATAGGAGGAACTTTAGTTGAGAAAGATTTGGTTGTGCACACATACAGCAGTTTCAAATTTAACTTTAACTCAACTGGCTCAATGAAGACAAATCCAGCGGTTTGGAAATATGACATTTCAGAGAGAAGCCCCCGATATATGTATATTTTTTTCCTTTTTGAAAGGCAACACTTAAAAAAAGCAAAAACATTTGGCCATTTTAGAAAAGCAAAATAGAAAATAATTAAATTAATTAATAGAGACAGGACACCCTGAAAAGGTCGCCAGTCCATCACAATAAAATGCCTTATAAATTTTGTGTTAGTTTTTTGACTAAATAACCGGATACCTTGTTGTCATATCCTGAAAATGTCATAAGGGCCCAAACGTACCAACAACTTTAAATCCCAAAACCCTTTGCACACTTGTCCAACACACATCATCCTAGTCAGAATGAGAAAGAGCAGCTTTGTGTGCTTGATTAAAATTGTTTTTACCAAATGTGAGCACTTCAATGATGAGCAGCATTGGTCCAAGCAGTCAGTCCTGCGGAACACCAGTGTTGTTTCTGGTACCCAGATGTTGTATCATTGACTTCTGTCATTAAGATAATCTGGACTCTGTCTAATAAACATGACTTTAAAAAACGTTAAAGTTTAAGCTTATGTAAAAGCCTTATTTTCAAAGATATTAGATATTAAAGGATGAACTGTTTTGAATGATCAGACACTAAAACATCTAAACATTTACTTGGGTTTGGAAGGTTTTGCGCAAACCCCCCTCCAAAAAACAAAACAAAAAAAACGTCTAAATTAAAAGTGGCATAAATTACATATTCAGCAATGCAACTAACAAAACAAAAGCCAATTGGTGAATTAACATATTTAGCTATTCTTAAGTAATTTTACCTACAGTGTTGTGACGATATTCTTCCAAGAATTTGAACTTACCTGTACTTCTTTGGACATGGTCCATCTTGAATCCTGATCATTTTAGAGGCTGATCTTTTAGTCCCATCAATCTGAAATCACCACACACACAAGCCACGTTTCCACCGAATATAAAATTGGGCAATTTGACATTTTGAAAATAAATTTGCTCAATGGAAACAAGCCCATTTCAAAAAAGTGTAAGCATTAGGATGAGGTGTTTTTTTTTTTGGTCATATCAAGATTTTATTTATTTTGCAGAACTTCAATGGAAACCTTCCTTTAGGCATCACAGAAGTCACATGATCAGCAACAGGATGGACGGCACACTTGTAACGGCATGAACCAACTAACTCGTGTGACTTTAATTGTTCTACTTATTTAACGCAAACACCGCAGTTGCTAAATTGTGTTTTTTTTCTCAACATTTGCTGCATTAGCATCACTGACATGGTTTTGCGGCCATTAATTTAAGGAATCACAACTCCATCCACACACACAGACGTACTTAAACAAATCCAGTCAGACAACTCGCAAAGGGGGGTAAATACACCCATGCCGTTGGACTGAACGTCTTTAATAACCAAAAAAATTCTCCATACAAAAGAATATGTACATTTGTTTAACTGAATAGCAGTTTATGGAAATGATATAACATTGTTCCTTTTTTTTCTCTCAATGCTTCCAGTCTCCACCTTACAGGATCCAAAACTCTTCATGTGCTGAAGGCGGCAGGTCCATCTTTGCTGTGGCAGATTATTCAGAGGAACTATCCCGGTCTGGCGCCCCACGTCGGATGTCAGTCTAAGGAGTTAACAATATTCATGTGCCACATTCAATATTATCAGGAAATAAATCTATGCATTGGTTTACATTTCACATATATTCGTAGAGACATAAATAAAGCAATAATTGAATACCAGTGCAGGAAAGCATTCAGAATAGGGAGACACAGGACTTGATCACAGACAGCAGGATTTTGTTAAAAAACAACCACAACAAAAAAAAAACAAAACAGTTAGACAGGAGCCTGAGAGGGACATTCCAGAACACAGGATTGCATTTAATCAACTGAATGTAAATGTCAGCGGACCGGATGTTAAGAATGGAATTCTTTGTCGGAGAGTTTGTAAAAAATAAATCAACAACAAAGGAATAGACACAAAGGTGGATGAAAGAAATAATCAATTGCACCGTTTCCCTGCCATTCGCTGTGAGGTCCCACCGTCCATCTGTGAAATTCACGTTTAAAGCCTGAAGGAAAAGCTGAGCGTGTGCAGAGTGCGGGTCCCGTCAGCGGGCGGGGATCGGCCAGACGGCTCCGCAGCCGGCCGCCCAGTCGCAGCTTCCACCTCACTGTGCAACAGCAGAAATCCTGCTGTGACCGAAAGCTCATTGGTGGGAGCGTCCCAACTGCGCACGCGTGACCTTCTGCACGCTGATGACTATCAGACGCTCGCTTATGTCAGAGTCCGAAAGCTCCCTGCTGCACACATCCAGTGACATGCACCCTGAATGAAGCTAGGAAATCATTGTGTCCGTCAACGGTGGAAGTGCTGGGACAGTAAGCTGGGAATGAAGACAATATACTGAAGATGCTCTCTGGTTTCAGCAGAAAATTGATTTTTAACTGAGGTTGTAATGATAATAATAGCCAGTAAAGTTACACCAATAAGACGACTGGTCAATTTCCAGTTTCAGGTTTTTGTAAGGCTTTCCTTGCTAATAGCGCTCAGATCTATAATAGAAAGAATTCTGCTGACATCCAACCCAGTAGCTGACATCTGAAACACCATTAGGATGACTGGGCTTATTCCTGATCTTAGAGAGATACGAAAGTAGCACTTTACACTCAACCTTCCTGTTATCTGGTGTAAGCCTTACTCTCTATTTCTCTCTCTCGCAGCCTGAGTCAACCTCAGCACTGCAAAAACTATCTTGACACTAAAATAAATCAAAACTCTCTAACAAGTAACTGTTCAGCAATATATAAGGGCTTGTTTTAAGTAAATAATTCATTAACATGGATGAAAAAAGGACTTCTTCCACCAGCAGATTAATTCACTTGTAACACTGGGAAATGTCTTGGTATCAGTGGAGTGAGTAGTTATTTTTTATTACTAATATTAAGGAATTACTTAAAATAAGCTCCTATATCTTGCTATTTTGGTGACAAAGCCAACAAAATATCATTTGTTGGCTTTGTCTTATTTCAAGTGTCAAACGATACATTTGTTTCGACATGCTCCAACATGTCATAGAAAATACTGATTTCTTTCAAAACGTATATCTGCTTCTCCTCAATGACACTAAATCTAGCAAACTTTCAATCTTCTCACGGCAGAAACTTCTGCACTGAAGAGTTTGGGTCAAGTTTGTAATTATACGACTGGCAACTAATGAATAGATTCTGTTTCTCTTCGCATCTCTACTGGAAAACTAGATGAGAGTGGAAATGTCACCTGAGTGGTCCCACGTAAAGTCTCACGTAATTGTTGAATTCATAAACTGATGTCAAACTTAGTAAATTAAAACACCCGGCGAGCTGTTTTGGACCATTTTACATACAGCTGTGTAGCTGCTGGAATCAAAACAAAAACACTTTCTGTCCCAGGACTTTCATTTGACTTTTCTAACTGGAAAAATTACTGGGGAGAAATGTCATTAATAAGTGCAAATCGGTTCATCAAGAACAGCTGCTGCTCAGAACCACACTCCAGTCTTTTCAGTTCATCTCCCTGCCTTGTATCTGTTCAGGCGATGTGCAAGTTTTACCAAGACTCCCTCTGGCCTTCTGCCCCTCGCCTCTCTCCCAAATCTCATTTGTCAGAGTTCTTGCGCGGCCGACGGAAGCTGGACATGTTCTCGTTTAGTGCATAGATGCGCCTGTTGAACTCCTCAAAGCCTGCCACGTCCAGCTCGCCCAGCACCTGTTCGTCGCACTCCACGGCTACCGCGTGGTCCACAGGAATGCAGTGGTAGTCATCCAGCCGGGCCTCGTCTGTTAAGCCCAGCCCCACCCCTAAGCCCAACCCCACCCCCAGCCCCATGGCCTCTGTGCCCATGATCTCCTCAGCTTGCTCCACGGAGCAGTGCAGCTCCGGGACGAGGCCTAACGGCGCCTGACCTGTTGCCAGGGAGCCGTTCATTGCGCCTGTATGGTTACTGGAAACAGTTTCCCCTCCAGCTTCCTGCACTGCGGAGGAACTGGATGCCCCTGCGCTGCTGGCCGCCTGCTCCTCAGATTCTTTTTGTTTGTCCGCTTCCCTCTCTACGCCAGCGGTTTTATTTTTCTCCTCTACCTCCCTGTGCCCACCCTGCTGCTCTCCCTCCACCTCCCCTTCCTCTTCCTCCTCGGCCGCTGCACGTGTGTTGAGGTGAGGCGAGGCCGCGCTGGCGTCAAGCAACGAGGACACATGCTTTGGTGCCGGTGAAGGTGGTGTCAGGTTAGCTGGAGGTCGCTCTTCCCCTGCGGCTGCCTGGTTGTTTGGGGAAGGCGTTGGCTTGTACTTGAGCTGCGCCTCGGCCTCCGAGCTCGTCCTCTTCCTCGGGCCTTGGTCCGGAGAACTGTTGTGGTGAGGGTAGCCCGTGTCTGAGGCGGCGGACACACCGAGCTGTGACTTGGAGGGCACTGGAATCGAGCTGGAGACGTGATGTCGGTCACTGCAAGGAGCAAAAAAACAAATGAACAAGAAAATACGATAAAACCGTGGAAATAATGCTTCTGTGGATGGTAGAAAGGTCAATATACTGTTCAGTACTTCGGTATTTACATCTTAGTACAATACACTCAGACCCCTATACTCCAACACCCCTAAATAGCCTCTACTTTGACGTCAACCTGACTTTGTGGCAAGTCGGAGATTCTGTGTGTGTCTGGGCAGAGAAAAGTTAGTTATAAATAGAACAATTTCGACATATTTTCATAACATTGGTTTCATGTGTTTTTGCATGGCTAAACCCACTGCTTCAATAGAGAGTTGCTGATGGCATGTTGTTCTATTTTTGCTGCAGTATTTTGGCTTGTGTTTAAAGCTGAAGTATAACTTTGATAAAAAAACAAAATGTTTCTTTTTACATTTTTGTTAAAATTATCAATATGTCTCAACAGTATAAGAAAGATAATCTGGGAAACAAATCTAACTCCTTTGCTTTCTCCAAGTGCTAACTGGAGAAATGCGCAACTGAGAAACAACCAATAGAGCCAGGGGGAGGATCTTAGCGCTGTCAATCATTCATGTAAATGCTGCTCATGCCCTTCCCTGGCTCTACCAACAGCAGAGCCCGTCAAGAATGCTAAGACTAGTTAGCATGGCCACTGCTGACGGTGGATAAAACCTCTTGGCTCTGATTGGTTGTTTCTGACCGGGAGCCAAGTACGTCTTCAGACCGCAACAGTAGCATTAAGAAGAAGTGGAGGAGCTCGATTGTTTTCAGGTAAGAATACCTTCATAAGGCACTGAAAGTTTTATTAAGGTAACCAGCTGGCAGAAGAAAGTGAGATTTCCAGAGAGAGCTGATGCTTATCAGCACCTCGGCAGCACGGCTCCCAGCTACTTTGCTTCTAATCCAGGGGGCAGCTGCAGCTCTTTGTAAATCACTCCACTTTACAGCATTCAGAAAGCATTTTTGCAGCCTCTAAGGCTTCACTCATGTTCTCTTGAACTGGAAGAGCGCAGCAGGCATCCAACCAAAGTATGTCAGATATTTTCTTCTAAAACAGATAACAGGCTGGAGATGTGGGACACCCCGCCCAGCCCCCAGACTGGAGTCATAAATCTATCTAAATGGGGGCCTCACTGGCTCTCCTAATAGCCAAGGCCATGCACAATTCTCTGGTGTACTTAAGTGCTGTCTTCAATGTGACTCCATGCCACGTTACAAGCTCACGTGTCGGTTAAAAGGCTTGAGGACAGGCCTCTGCTTGTTCAGTTGGATGTCCTGTCATAACAGATAAGTCTCCTGTCACCTGACATTTACCGAGGAAGAGCAACTCGCCGACATCGAGAGCGCACGCTTTCAGGGTCGGCCGGTCGGCCGTCTGACGGACGCTTTTACTACCAAACGCGTGACGGCTTGTCAAATGGACCCCGAGCCCGACCCCCGCAGACACCCTGCTGAGGTGGTCCTGACTGGGTTCACAGGCAGGACGTCCAGCCAAAGACAGGAGACGCCTGTCTCGTGTTAAGAGAAACCAGTCAACTTCAAAGTGGGTGTGTTTCAGTGAAATCAGAACCATCCGCAGAGTAAGGTTGCAGTGTGGCGGCGGCGCGAGGATGCAGCGAGGCATGGCCGACTGACGGGAAGTAAACAGACAAACATGCTGAGATAGGGTCACCAGAGTCGGTGAGAGGGATCCTCTATGCGGACGGGCATTTGAGCAAAAACACACCGTCCAGCGCACATCATTCGCCTACAGAGAGGCTTCAGTGCTCCTGCAAAAATAGTTGTAATGGAAAAAGAGTCTCTAGAGGCACAAAACACGAAGGCTGAAAAGAAAATGTAAAAAGATTTGTGTTGAAAATAATCATTCAAACCATAATAAGCCCTCTAAAGACTGCCCTAAATATTGAAACTTTGTTCATTTGAAAATGAAGGCAAACACAGACTGGCTGTAAAGATAACCATAGATATTAGCTCCTGCAGAAGTGTCGAGACAGTTTTCAGAGCATCCATCTACCCATTTTCCCTCAGCATTTTCCACAGCTGAATGGTTGACATGGGAGATTATAGGATTTCTCAAACCTTTTATGAAATAATCAAAAACATACACTTCAGATATGTTATTGATCAGGGAATAACTTTAAAAAAATGACATGAAGATAAAAAAAAAGACGATTTAACATAACACTGCCCCTTTAAAAACAGAATCAAAAGTCTTAACCGACACGAAAACTCGACTGTGGCACCCCGAGGGCTGTGCCGCTCTGGGCGGCGAGCCATCTTCGCTCACATGAAAACCGGACGCTGATGGTAGCGCTGCATTTTGCAGGCGTGTTGCATTATTCCCTTTCATGCCACGTGTCCAAGTTGAGAAGCAGTGAATGAGTAAGTGAGAAGACTGGGTGTGTCTGCAAGGCTCTGAGCCAGACAGATCTCTGGCGAGCCATAACATCTGCTGTTTCAAACTAGTTCAACGGTTAACCGGACGTCATGTTTTGCTTGAGTGTGGCTAATTAGGCTACATGTGCAGGATAACAGTCAGCGTATGTGCAGATTAGAAAAGATGGAAACGCGGAACAATGCCAAACAGTTCCTCAGGGTCGGGTAACTGTGATTCTTGGTCTGCCGTGTGACGGTTCAAGTATCGGCGCTTCCTTTCTACAAGTAGGAACTGTTTAAACAAGCATCTCCTTGGATAAATGAATAACTCAGAAGGTCAAACACATTTTTTAAAGAGGGAATGTTGAAAATTTTAGACAGGAAGTGGAACAACTGATCAAACATTCATGCACTCCCTTGAATCAATCCTTTTGTAATTTGCCCTAAATTGAAAGAAGCAAAAAGTCGACCCTCTTCGGCAACATTATGGAAGATTTATTGAAATATTGCTCCAAAACTGCACACCAGAACTTGGAGGTTAAATGTTCTGTGCAACTTTTATATCTGTGAGAAATTGAAGAAGCAACGCAAAATCATCATAAACTAGAAAAAAGTTCTTCTGATTTAACATGCAGCTAATTTAGTAGCAGGTTCACGCAATGCGTCAATAAAAAAAAAACATGCCACACTATCATCATCCAACTACTTCTTGTCGTCTTTGACGTTTGTTGATCACATGACTTGCGTGATGCAAAAAAGCGGTTCCATTGCAGTTTTGCGAAATAAATCAACCTCGATACGGTCAAATATTTTTTTTGAAACGTCAAATTGCACAATCATGCGGTCAGTAGAAACGCAGCTACTGAAGCAAGCGGAGCCTTAATTCCCATTATCCTGCGATGTAAAACATTTGAAGAGGAAACAAGAATTTGGTAAGCCAAGCCGTTCCAGGGGCCAACCTGCCCTCGACGGGTTCCACAGCACGTCGCCCCTGTTCATGTCTGAATCCCGCTAAGAGCCAAATGCAGAGGCCAAAGCAAACAAGAGTAGATAAGATTTGGTCCTTTGAAGTGTCCTGGTGATGTCCCTGCAGTGCTACAACAAAAAGCGTGTTATGGTTTCATCTGCACTGCGGTGGGAGCTAGTTTTGGTTTTTTTGCTTTAACAGCGCAAGGATTACTGACTGTCAGGCCTTTGAAGACGGGGAATAACCACATGGCACATCAGGCGCTGCGATCCTATCATCTGCTTTTTGGATTCGGACGCCTTCTCAGAGCTTTAAAAGAGCTACAGTTCCACACAGAAAAAGACGAGTAAAAAACTACCGTGAGGGCAGTTAAACTCTTGGCTTAGTGAAGCAATGAAAATTGTAATGTTACCATAGTATGCCCTGGTGTCCAGAGAGTTAATGTACCATCACTGCAATCCAGGACAGAGAAAAAGAAACATTCCTGGTTTCGCCCTTTAAATCAACCATTATTAGGAATACAGAAAATGCACAACCACCTGTCAGGCTCAATGAACCTTGCAAATTGTTTACTTAATGTATATATATCACCTTTTTATTTTTCTCCGAGCAAGGTGCAGCTGTCCACATATATCGGGTGTGGACAGAGCGTCGTGTAAACAGAGCGTCGCTCAGGGAAACGTGGCGGGCTGAGGACGCCGAGAACCTCCAGAAAACTCTTGGTGGATTTGGAGCATGTTGAAGCTCTTGGCTTTGATCTTGGAGACTGCACGTTTTCACAAGCAAAGCGGTTTTCTGGTACCGTCCCTGTCTGCCTCAGGGTAATAGATTCACCATCTTTCCTCTGGTTCTCATCCCGTTCTGCCCGTTCTTTTTGTCTGCAGCGAGAGTCTCTATCTTTTGCCAGGTTATCTGCATTCTGGGGCAACGCGGTTTGGAAATGTATGAAGATAAGATCAAAAACTTGCCAGAGGAGAGTAAAAAAAACAAAACAAAAAACCTTTGAGCTTTGCGTTTCATCAAAAACCGTCTCAGTTGATTTGCGCACAATATTCAAGATGAGCTCATTATCAGTGTTTGTCTCGGTGTGTTAAACAGGAATCTCCCTGCAGAAAGGATGCATGCTGAAATACTTAGAAATACAGGGTTGGCTCTGTTTCCAAACCTGCCTTGGAAGCAGCTTCCTCTCTCCCTTGTGGGACCCTCCTTGTTTGAATGCGTGGAAAGAAGAAAAAGGTGGCACAGAGGCAAAGGAAGCAGATTATACCGTCTGTCACAGTCTAAGGGAAAAATTACCTGCAGCTGCCATTTAGTCTTTCTATTCATCCATATTTCATAAGATGGTCCCAAAGCGAGATACTGTATCTGAATTTATTCTCCACCCTCCACCCCCACACCAAACCACTGGAGTTTATATGGAAAGGAAGAGTATCTTTCCTGGGGGAAAAAAAAGCTCTGTGGGACGGGAACCATTTCCCCTGGAGACATGAGAGTTTGACTCCTTTCAAGATTCTCTGAATAATGTTTTCCAGGTTGAATGAAGGATGTCTTTCATTCACGTCTACAAGAAGACTGATTAAAAAAATTGAAGTATTGCTAATCCCAATTACATCACATAAAGGTTAAAAGTTACATTTTATGCAGAGTATCAGATTTAGTATTTTGCTTATCTAATTCTAACAAAGCATAGAAATGTTTTTTGATCAAGAGAATACAGATTTGATGAATCTCAAACTAGTGTTGAGTTATTCAATCCAGATTGATCAGATTTTGATAAGGAGATGCACTTCAAATTGATGGCAACACTTTATTTGAAGGGGTGTGCATAAGACTGACATGACACTGTCATAAACATGACATGACATCTGTCGTGAACATAAAGAAGTCTTTATGAATATTGTCATGTTTATGACAGTGTCATGTCAGTCTTATGCACACCCCTTCAAATAAAGTGATGCCAAATTGATTAAAAGCAAAACTGAAATGGTCATTTAGTCCAGCACAGCTAGGAAGTGGACAGCAGACAGGTACCAGTGTACAGCATCAGTACTTTCACAGTGTTGTCAAAAATTGACAGTATCTTTACAGTTACTTGTCACTGTTAAATTTATTTTAGCAAAAATATTTTAAGGAAATGCAATCTTCCACTTCCCCCAGTGACGGAGCGTTCACGTGAACAGACTTTGTTTGAATATTTTGCAGTGTTTATACTGATTTGACATTTGAATAGAGCAGACATGCAGCTGCAACATGCATGTGTTTGGTTAATGTTCATACAAGGCTTTATTAGCTGCTATGTAATGGTTACAGATGATGTCTTCAGATGGCTTAGTTCTCCTTTCTTTTCAGGAGTTGGGATCAGTGAAGCTAATTACACATTTCTACACAGTTTAAACCATAACCCATATAAAAGAAATCAGAGCTTAATGGTGTGTTACTCTAATTTTACTGTATAAAGTCATATTCTGGACTCCAGTGAGCGTTGGTCTGTATCCACAGATTATAGCAGCGCTATTACAGGACAAAGGGGTCGTTTCATTTTCATGATACATAATCTACGTAAACGGTCCAAGAGTTAGAGTAACGGTCCTAATGCATAAAAAAAAGGAATAAAAGGTTGAGAAAATTCAAAGTATGTAGCTTTAATAAAAATATGCTTAAAATTGTCATGAAAGTATGAAATGAGACAGATCTCCGTCTCCTGTCTGTGCTGCTGCCGCCATCGGAAGAAACACGACGGTGAAAAACAACCAATCAGAGGGGGCTGGTGAGCGGCGAGTGCAAAGAACATGGCTCCTCCTGGATGTGACTGGTTGTTTGTAATTAGCACTGGGAGAAGGCAGAGGAGCACAGATTATGTGTCTCAAAGATTATATGTCTCATATCATGCTGTCACGACATAGTGACACTTTCAACAAACGCGTAAGATAATTTTTTTAAGTTCTAGATAAAAAAAAACGTTCAGAAACCTGTAGTGGATACACCTTTATCAACACAAAATGGGCAACGCACCAAGTACTTCCTTTCTTTCTTCACAATAAGAGCCTCAGATACAGAAAGCAGAGGGGTTGAAGCATGCAACATTAACGTTGGATGCCCGGCGGTAATCGAGCTTCATCCCGTCAGTCGGACAATGGACGCTCTTCACACAGTGTTTTTACTCAGACACACGAGCAACAACAACAACAACAAAAAAAGAGAGCGATTGACATTTTATACCTGAGTAAGACGGTACGGTGGAGAGTACATATTTCATTAGGTCAAAGTTCTCCTAACTTTGAGTACCTTAAAAAATCATATATCATAGCAAGCAGCAGAGTGTAGCTTGATTGTGTAAAACACATGGTTGAGACCAGATGAAAAACGGTTTCCATATGTTTAAGCTTATTGAAAAGGTTATGTGATGAAGGAGACTTCAATGCTCCAACTCACAGGAGCACAGCTGCTCCAACGCAGCAATAAATTCAACTTCAACACGGTTTTCAAACGTTTAAATATGCATATTGCCCCAACTCTAGTTGGGTACAAAAGGAGAAGTGTTAATGAGCTGCATCAGACGGAACACCTACGAGGAAAATCCTGGCGTTGAGCGGTTTGGACAGCGCCGGGATTTGTCCATGTAGGGACTAAATGTGGGGAAAAGCAGATCTGTGCCTTAACCTGATGCGCCAGATGGTTTGTTTCACAGAACCATCTGGGAAACCCTCCATAGAAACTGTTTGGAAAAGGTCAGGCACCTTTGAAAATACTTAGCAAGTGACTGAATGAGGAATCCGTCAAAGTCAGAGGAGAAACTCAACTTATCCCACAAGCTAAGGGGAAGCCTAAAAACACCGGTCGGCGAACACGAGATCACGTGATGTTACGGTTGTGTTTCTCTTTTGCTTCTGATCTTTTCACTTCTCATGGCACCAAATTTGTCACTTAACACTTAGAAAGCTAAAGTAACAGTTTTCTAATATTAAAATAGATTGTAATGATCCAAACATACACTGCTGACCATGTTGCAGTCAGTGTTTGGCTTAGGCAAGGCGGGAGGAAGATGGGGTAACTAAGGAGGACATAAGACTCCAGGAACATTCACTTTTTTCCTCTAATAGGCAACGTTTGTTTAGCCACACACCTTAAGGTCGATTAAAGTTAACGGAAAGAACGGACAACTGTAAGAGTGAGATACTGGAAGGGAATAATTTCATCAATCCGTACAGAGTCTCCTCCTAAAACAGTTCAGTCCAAAATTATTCAGATTTAACTTTAATCCTTTTCTTAAACCAACATGTTTCTTTTGATTGGGAGTGTTAATTTCCATTTTTGGAGCAGCCAAACAAGAACCCTGACTTGAATCAGAAGGAGAAAACTGGGGAAGGAGCCAATGATTAGGGCAATGGCAAAGAGCCAAAGCTCATTGCGAAAGACAAAAGCATACAAAAAAAATATGGAAATATACAACAGAGTTTAATTACTGTAAATTTACCTTGCCATTTTTTGTCCAAAAGAAAACCAAAACGCCATTTATATGTGGTATTATTTAAAAATATATATACTAGTTGTATATTTGACAGCTTGGGCATTGCCTTCCTATGCAACTAATCGATTGTCATCAACCTTTGGTGATCCGTCTAGGCTTCCTCCCATCAACTTGCATTCCTCTGGTAGAATCTTTACCAGGCCAATCAGCGAACAGAAGACGTGAACGATGACATTGATCTTCTGTTTTAGAGTTTTAGTTTTGTAGTTTTAGCAACAAAGGAGGAGGAAATGAACAAAGTTGTTCAGTCCAAGTATTGAATCAACATCAACAGCTGCTTCACTTAGCTTGGAACCTCTCTCTGCGCAGTGGAGTTTTTACCATAAATGGCAGTACCATTTCCTATTGGGCGCAAAATTCTTTGTTGAATGAAGATCGCTTTAAATCCTAATTTGTCAGGATAATTTTTGGCTTAATTGTGAATATGTCAGCTGTTTGTTTGGCACAACAGTTGTACAGCAGACCAGAGAACTGTTACACCACAAACCTCCATTTTTAAAATATCCCTTCCACTCACACAAACACGCACACATGCACAGCTTAAGGGTTTTAGGAGCAATGCTTTCATCTCGTGTATCTTTGGGCCCTTCCATTCCCCATTACGCCGGGGGGGTGGAGGGCTGTGCGGTAATGGAGAGCTGATTTGAGAGCTCCGACTCTTCATGGCTTCTTTTCTTTCAAAACAAAAGATTATTCAATTAATGTGTGAAATACACATATTCCCCTTTGCTGACCCTCGGAGGAGATCGGAGGATCAAAGACAAGTTTGTCTTTTATAGGCTGGTGCGGCTGAAGTCTGATTCATACCAACTCCTGGGTTTACTGGGGGTCACTTGCAGGTCAGAAGACAACACACAGAGATCTGAGCAGTGATAATTGTGGAAGGAAGGAATATTGCACTAAGAGAAGGACTGGCTTTTCTTTTTTGAATGAGAACAATGTGATAAATCTTAGCTGCATGGAGATTAATTACTACAATGAATTTCTACATTGCACTTTGGTAGCCTGAAGGAAGCTGGACATAATTTGTAAGATGTAGGTAATTTATTTTACACTTTTAAGCAACCGGAGGATAGTAAGGACATAACTAAGGCAGATGGGTATACGGTTTTGCATGGCTGTAGTAGATCATTTTAAGAAAACATAAGTTAGATTAGCGTGCTTTGGGAGGAAATGCTGCAAGAGTAATTCATTGTCGAACAGAATAAAAAATAAAAATGAACTGGTGACTGAATTTCAGAGATATTCCAGTCACAGAATGAGAGAAAACTTCCTATTATGCATGAAGAAGTTTACACACCAAGTTAATTCAGACATAATACTTGGTGAAGAGATAAAAACAACTGTTTGGAGATGTAATATTGTTAGCCTGGAAAATATATTACATTTTTTTTATTTACCAATAACTTTTACTAATAACTTTGAATCACATTTTTTCCTTTAGATCTAACAAAGAAAAGGATCAGACTTGTAGCTGCATTTCCATTACCAATGCGTGCAAAACTTTGTCGATATTCTGTTAATGTACAAAATACCCCACAATTTTGCAATTGCGGTGTCTCCATTAAATATGGAACACAATTAAAATCACATGCGAATAAGTTTAATGCAATAGGTTATTAAAAACATGCTTCATCATTTATCTCCTGTCTCCTGTTTTCTTCTTCTTTTATGTAGCAACATCCAGTTGTCGATCATGTGAGTTGGGCGATGTGAATTTTTTTTTCCCACTGCAGTTTTGCGAAATAAACCAATCTCGATTGTGCCAGAACCTTTAATCAAAAAACAAGTTTTGTTTTTTGTTTTTTCAAATTTGGCTTGTTAACATGAAGCAAATTTATTTTCGAAATGTCGAATTGTGCAATTGTATGCCCAATGGAAACGCAGCTGATATAGAAGAGTAATAAGAAGTACAACTAATGCTGACAGCCTAAGGAAAACCTTGCAGGAATGAAAAAAAAGCTCGGCCTCTGACACACGAGTAGGACTCAAGAGAACCCACTTATTCTTTGGACTCTTGTGTCTCAGCTGGACTGGTCTTAAAGTGTTTTCTTTTTTTATATGCAACAGGTTTTATGGCTGAAAACATGCGGTTTCGTATATTGTCATTGGCGTAACACCGTGCTATCTTAAGTTGTGTATTCATGTGTCGGTCGGACTTTGAATAATATATTCTCTTTTTAGGCGTTTTCAACAGGGATCTCTAAAATTATTTTAAATTGTGGGGGGCGGGGAGGAAAGGCACACACACACACACCCACATATACACACTAAGCATTTGTGATATGCATGTGTGATTAGGCTTTGCTTGAAGAGAAACCTAAATACGAGGTCAACACTGGATCCTTACCATCGCACCATCAGGCCGTGCTCCAGAAAGTTCTTCAGGTTGGGAAGCGTCTGCTGCAGGTCCGGGGTGGTCAAACCGTGCTGATATCTCAGCTGCAACACAAGGGAACAAAACATCATCATTAATGTAAAGCAAAACGCTACACCCATTCGGACCACACATACAGCACGCGGTCACTGCTCTCAAGCATGAGCCTAACATGTTAGGCGAAGATTGCAAGAGAGACAGTGAGAGAGAGAAACAGAGAGAGAGAGAGATAGACAGAGAGAGAGGGGAAACAAAACATCCCTTACAGAAAACGTCTGAAGTCTACATTCTTCCACCATGACCTGTTCCTATTCTCTCTTTCAGACTATTACTCATCTGGACACACAATGGGCACCTTCTGCTGATAGCGGGCATGTGTGATAACAAGCAAGGTGTGCTGAAAGACAGGAGATGAGGTGGGGGCGGCAAGAAAAACACTTCTGATAAAACATCTGGATGAAAAGGGTGCAAAGAGCACATTATGGACGTCATTAGGTTGTTCAGCAGCCTCTCCCCCCTCCCCTATCTAATTCTGGCCTTGGACAGTTCCTCCTGCTTTTATTTTATGATGATAGAATCTAATCTAGTAAAAAAAGAGGAGAGCGAGGCCACCTCGAAGTGCCAGATGCATCTAGGAGTGATGTCACAGGAATGCCAGCCGGCGATCATTGCGGGGAGTTTATTTAACCTACATCCCTGGACGCCGTCCGCCGTACATCTCCGAGGCCCCGCTGTCACACGGGCTGCCTCAGCACCCATCTGACATCTGTTTTGTTTCAGCTCGGCTACCACGGCAACCATACTCTCCCCCCCCCACCATTTCCTCCGACACACTTCTGGTGCCGAGATGAATTGCACGCGACTCCCACAGACCAATAAGTCAGTATAATGGGCTGAGATTTCATACAGGGAGCATAATGGATGACTGACTTAATGATAAGAAATTAAAGGGAAATAGAAGCTCGGCTGGGGTCACCGGCCCTTGTTAAGAGGGGATTGTTTCACACTTAATCAGGAGAAAATCGGCTCTGAGGACGTCAGCAGCCCCTAACGCACGTTGATAATGTGTTGTTGTTTTTTGTTTCTTTGATTTTGTAATATATCAAAACTTCAAAGAAGTTGGAGATCTTTGTTTTTCTTCATAATTGGACATTATTAAGTACAACACATTGATTTTACATGGTTTTGTAGTTTTATAACAGTAAAGAAGTGATAGAACCAACATATTTATTGTTAAATAGAAAATTCAAAACTTCCAAATGTTTAGAACTATATAAAAAATGATGCCAAATCATCACAGGTTCCAGTTTTGAAGAAAAACCTTTGATAATAATGTGAGTGCCTCTTCATCCAGCATGAACTAAGCTGGTTTAGAAAAATGAAAGATGGACGTCTGACACATTGGAAGAGGTTAAAAGATAAATGTTTAAGATCCTAGCCAGAAAGATCACACCTGAAATTTGACACACATCAAACTAGCTAAAGCTTTTGTATATCTCCCTTGTTTTACTAAATCAATATTTGAAACTAAATTTGTAATTGTATTAGAGAATTTATTTATTTATTTTTTAAATAAAACATGTACCGATCGTGGGACAGGGTCACCTCAAAGCCCAGTCAGTGACAGGAAGGTCCAAAACTCGAACACCCATCAACACAGAGATCCATTCATTCAGTCAGACCTCACACTCTGGTCGACTTCAGGGCGGATCTGGGTTTGAAACTGAAAGCCAAAATCAATACTGCCACCAGTTTAAAAATAAAACCAATAGCAACACGAGGGAACAGGGTTTGCTTTTTCCATTCCTATATGTAAAAAAAAAAAAAAAAGGAAATTCCAAATCTTACAGACATCTCAAGGTTCTTGTCTAAAACAGAGAAACTATAAATCCTGCATCAGATATGAGTACAAAATAAATACTGCTCTCTCTGCGAGTAAAAACGGTTGTTCCACATGCAGCATTGCTCACTTCAGGACGGATATTAAAGCGCTTATCTCTGAATTTCTTTGCGTGGCAGAAACTCTGAAGTGTGTGTGTAATGACCACAATGCATGTCTAACAGGAGCCTCGTGTCATAATCGACCCCTGGATGGGTCAGCGTGAGCAGCAGCGGTTCATAACTCTGCATCTGCACGCCTCGCAGCTCATAGCTCTCCTTATGTGTAAAAAGGTTGGCCGGACTCCAAAACAAAAAATAGTAATGAGTAAAAACAGCAAAGAGGCTGACATCACCGTTCTGGTTCATTCATCTGAGGAGGATGGGACTGATGTAGGGTAACAACTAGTTACTTTTTTTTATTATTATTATTTTTTTTAGTAATTGACAATTCTTATGACAATCAATATGATAACAAAAATGACACAATCTGCAAATTTTAAATTTTTTATATTACAAAATACATCAAAAGATGCAAATATATCATCTGGTTCCGTTTGAAATAATAATCACTTTATCACTAAAATTCAATAATACAGCATTTAGTTAGTGAACATATAATCATTTGTACCAAAGGAAGCATCTGCTGCTAAAAAAATAACACTAACATGTTTCTGCTTCATTTAACACAGATCAGGGCAGATTTGTTGATCATTTTTGGGATTAAATGTTTTAAAAAATGGATAGCAAAAGATGTTTAATATGAGATTTTCTTTACAGAATTTAAACCAGGTGAAGCTAAAAAGCCACTTGAGTTGTGGATGCAACATATGTGTCACTGACGTATAAGGATTTTCACCAAGCTAAATTAAAAATGTTAAAAATATTTATATCCATTGCAATTACTAGAATAATTGAAATGTTGTGCATACAGAAATCATAATTACACATTCAAATTAGACCTTTTCAAGGATTTTTTTATCAATATGATTTGCCTGTGATCTTAAAAAATGTCAAGTGGTGCGACCGTGATTTATCTAAAAATAAGGTATTTTCCATGATGTACTAAACATTTGTTTTATAAGTGTCCATTTATTTAAGGTGTTTAGAAACAAAGTTTTTAATTTTCTTTTCATTTTTCTGGCAATTATGAGTTCACCCCCCCAAAAAAACTGTCAAATTCCATTTGTAATTAATTTGACTGCTATTTTTCTTCATTTCATCAAAATGTGTTAAAAAAATGAATAAGTACCAGTCACTTATGGATACTGTATTAGTGGTTAATATTTATGCTCCAGATACTAGTGATTCTATTTTGAATTCAATAAAGGTACTTTTTTAATCGACCGCAACACATGATTAATGGTCGCACCACATGATTTGTACAATAAATGTAGGCCAGAAAACAGGTCAAAATCCCTTTAATACATGAAAATAGAATTACATTCAGTTACAGTACATCACAAAAATAACACAAATAGAACACACCAATTTAATTTGCCTAAAAATTAATGCAGTAATCAACTTTGTAGTAAACATTTCAAACATATCCCTCATAAAATCAGAAAGTATGGGAGATTGCTTTATTATCGTAATTTTATTTAAAAAACTGAAAAGACATTTTCAATCTCTTATATTAAAGAAAATATAATAATTCAGTTTAAGTTTAACCATTTTAAACAGAACCATTTATGATAATAGTTTAAAAATGGAAAAATTTTATGAACTTAAAAACCATCATGTTACTCCTGGGTAGAGATGCTCTGATTAAGTTTTTTCCTGCCGATTTTGATCACCCATGAGGGCCGATCACTGCCGATCACCAAAACTGATCATGTGGATTGAGTGTTAATTTTTCGCTTTAGGCATAAATGACACCATGTGATAATGGAACCATAATAGAACCATTTTTGCCAGATCAATAGGACCGATGGGACGATCGGTGGCCGATTGGTCAGCACACCACTACTCCTGGGTACTTTAATGCCCAAGTGAACAAAGGAAAATCCTTATTTTCAAGCAGTTCTTAGAACCAGGCATTTGTGAACTTTGCCCAGTCTGGGCTGTTCAACTTGGAACTATATGAGGTTTTGTTGGTTCAGGTTCTGATGAGCATGTGACCATGTGACCAAGTTCTTGTGATCGGACTGTCGCATCGGACTGGCGCTGACTTGGACTTCTCTCACATCCTGAAGTACCCGGGCCGCATATGGTACTTCATCATGGCTCTGTTTGATGACGGTGGGATCTAGTAAAATAGATCAAAACAATCAATGACAAAATACACGCTATAACAATTCCCGTAATGTTACATGTTCCATATTATTTTTATCATGCAATACAATGCAAAACAATAATAAAACTGTACAAAAGCCTATTCTGGAAATAATAATACAAAGTATTGCTTTTGCATTCGAGTCTTGAAATAAAAAATAAAAGCACAGAAACTCCTTTTCAAACACATAAATGTATCATTACAATAGTCGCACCAAATGATATTTTCATGTTCAGTCATTATCAACAGGCAAATCATTTGCCTCCTTAAAAAAACAACCTAGCTTCAAACACAAGACAAATATAACATTTATAATCAAAACAGAAAATAGTAGGTATACTTAAATACTACTAGTTTTTTGGTGGTCGCACCGCATGACACCTAAATATGGCAACTACACACCTACTGCTAATAGTGATATTTTTTCTGAAAGTTAAGAAAAATAAACAAACCTGTTTGCTGCATCCAGTGATTCTTGGCAGACTGTTGGATGATTCAACCTCCTGTTTTTGACTGGAGGTTGAAAAATATTTAAGTCCAAAAATAGGAATTTCTTGTTGGTCGCACCACATGATATTTTGTTAAATGACATTTTCAGACAAAGTTTGTTTAAATGTTATAATGGAATTATAACTAAAAATGCTTTGAAAATTTGTACAGGATGAAGAAAAAACTTTGAAAATCAAGCCAAACAGGAAATAAAATATATTTGAACTAGGGATGTGCCGATCAGGTTTTTTCCTGCCGATACCGATCACCCCTGAGGGCCGATCGCCGATTCCGATCCCCGATACCGATCACATAATTATTATTTATTTATTTTTTTATCATAAACACTACTGTTACATTATGTGGAAAAAGGAACCATAAATTCACCTTAATTTAGTCAAAAACTTGTTTTTGATAACTTTTCCAAGAAGAAAACTAAACAAAACAGGCATTGTGC